>JBAMAX010003692.1:0-26542 GCA_037043745.1 Chymomyza amoena
AAATGAAGCGCATGATATTCACAGAGGACGAGGCAAAATTCGCGGTAATACAAAGTTTACCAAGTAAATTATTATGCGTGTATATAGAGCGTATATATATATATATTGGTATATACATACGAGTTGGTATATATTTATTCATTTTAATGTGGGCTTAGTTGATGTGTTTCTTAACACTCTTATTTTTGGCTCTTTTCTGGTAGCTGTCATGTTCTGATTATTTTAATTTGACACTTTTGCTGCGGCAATAAAAAAGAAACTTCATTAAAAATTGTCAACTTGCAACCTTTCGTGGCTGCCACATATCAACAGGCAACAATGTCGGCGGCAGCTACCAGAGAGAAGTGACAAGCAAGCGACAAAAAAAATGTAAGTATAATATTTGGCAGATAAAAATTATTAAGGAAATGTATGAAATTTTGACCGAACAACCAACACCCAAAAGCAATGGTAAAAAATTTGACAGCTGACAGTGGGACGCGCATATCAAAAAATTGAAATCACCCCGCCTACCAAAAAAAAAAAAAAGAGTCCAAACATCTGCTTTAAGTTTAAGAGCGAGTTTTTTTTTAGAGGTTCACATCATGGAAAACTTTTTCGTATTTTAATCATATTTAAACATTTATTTCATACAATTTTTATAGAATAACTTCGTTTCGTTGATATTAAAAATATTTTTCGTTTTTATTATGATGTTAACTTGTGTAACTCTAAAACAAACACCCTTTATCTCGTTGCTTTAAAGGTGGAGTCCTTTTCGAAGAATGCCTTGGTAGATGAAACGATGCGTTATGTTCGGAAGGCATAATATTTAGTTTATTAGGTTCACATAGGTATAGAAAACCAATTTGGTACAGTCTATTGATGGTTTCTTTTGATATAACAATAGTATTTATAGTGGAGTTTCGTTCCCTAAACATTTGAAAGAGGAGCGGATTGGATTTAATTACTCCAAAAGACAAGTATGAATGATTTTCCAAAAAACTTTGACTTTACGTATACAGCTGATAGTAAAAAGGCAAATCCAGTTTTTAAACTACGTACGTGTGGAGGACCCTGAGGAGAGCTTTTGAGTTGCGGACCCCCGCCAAAAGTTGGAAATATCAGTCTACAGTCTTTTAAGGTCTCTGGTATATATTAGGGCTGCCATTTTTGCATCTCACGATTTTAATTACCCCACCGCCTAAAAAAATCTTTTTTTCCTGCATATATACTACTATTTTGACCATTACAATCGGTCTTGGCCGCGGTAAGTATCCTACGCCAGCGGTTTCAGTCCTGTGCTTTCTGGCGCCAATTGGCATTCCCAAGGCTTCGAAGATTCTCAGTTGCCTGATTTTTCCATCGCAGAGGCGGGCGTCCCTGTCGTCGTCGACCTTCCAGTGATCTCCGCTTGAATAACCTTTTGGCTGGAGCATTATTATCCATTCGAATAAAATGACCTTACCAGGGCAGCCGTATGTGCCGAACTAGATCTGTGTCGCCGTACATAATTCATTCCAATACGGAATACGGTTTAAAGGTACATCGGCGGATTTTACTCCCGAAAGCCCTTAAAATCGCTTTATCGGATGATCCGATGTCGATTTACCTGCATATAGCGCCTGCAAAATTAAAAAGCGATCCGAAAGTATTTGACACAAAAATTGGTGAAAAATTTACAAAAATTTCGTATGAATGCATATAGAGATATTTCCTGTTAAGTTGGGGATCTTTTTTTCTATTTTTGAAAAACAGGTTTTTCGCAAAGTCTCGCAGCTTTTTTGAATAAAAATTTTGACTTCATTTAGCATGTCGTTTTACTATGAGAAACATGTTGAGGATACCAAAGTTTTAAATAAAATTTACGACAAAGTTCATATGAATGCATATAGAGATATTTTCTGTTAAGTTTGGGATCTTTTCTTTCTATTTTTGAAAAACAGGTTTTTCCAAAATCTCGGAATTTTGACTTCATTTTTGGTTTTAGCACGTCGTTTTACTACGAGAAACATGTTGAGGATACCAAAATTTTAAATAAAATTTAAACTAGATTATAAAATCAGTTAATAAATTTTAGAGCTCAAATAATTATTTGGCCCGACTCTATAAAATTATGCATAGATTGAAATAAGAATTTTTGAACTATTATTTCTCTGATTGGAAATATTTTTTTAAAGTTTATGTTGAAGAAGAACGTGAAAATTATGACCTTTGACTTATTTTCCTCTCCATTAAATACTTTCGAATCGTCTTTCAATTTTACAGGCGCTATATGCGGAAAAAATTTTAACTTTTTAGGCGGTGGAATTATTGATATCGTCAGTTTGAAAATCGGGCATACCAGCGGCGGCCACCCTAATATATGTATATACACTTCGAAGTGAAGAACACCCCCTCAGAACAAATACAAGATCCGCAACAGGTTTTTTGTTTATCTGTTCGCTCGTAACTGCTAAATCGATTAACACAATTTTGCAGATGAAATAACGTTGGAAGTATTCTGATCGTCCACTGGATATAGGCTATTTAACGTCACATAATATTGAGTATGGCGCCCTCTAGGGCCCCCATATGGTCTCATATGAGCTATGTATACATTTTTAGTAATGCTGTGTTGCGTCCCTAATAAAAGGGATTAGTAAGCACATTTCATAAAATAGATATATTGTTGTATGTTGTACTTGATTTGGGTAGATCCAGTCAAAATATTTTTTAAAGGTTTTGTTTTAAGATATAAGAGATGACATAAATTTACAAAAACGAGGGATTGACGGAATACTTAATTTCTTATTTGGGATAGGTATCACGGAATGAAATTTCCTTTCCCGTTCACATATCCAATTATCAGTGATTGGCGTGCCATGTTGATAATAACTTTAAAAGTTATAGGTGTACGTCAAGGCATTCTCTTGCGGGCAAAAAAGTTCAGATAGAACTCAGAATGGACACACATCACTAGGACCCCGTTTCTCACCAAATTTGTCTCTAGTTCTTATGATATTTGAGATCTACTTATTAGTACAGACAAATATGGCTCATCGTTGAAAAAAACTCCTTCTTGCTGTTACTGGCAAAAATGTACAATACCCATCTTAGGAGTGTAGGGTATAAAAATACATATACCCACACATAACCTTTGCTCTTATGACGTCAGCAGACAGAGAGTAAGCGTATGGCAGAACAAAAAATTTGAATATATGATTTCAATTCCCCATTGAATTAGACGGAAAATACCCCACACGCACTCAAATGCCAAACGCCTCGTCTTATAATTTAAAAGTAAACCCAAAATAGAATTTTTCCACTTACTAACTATAAAATATTAATAAAAAATTAAAGCCTAGCCGGATGACTAAACAAAACGAAGCTATGTAAAAATCCAGTCAAGTGGTAAATTTTTGTAATCTACTTGTCAGCCGGGCCAGCTAATCGAAGTTAGTTGCTGCCTCCCTCGTCTGTGCGTTAGACTGTACCTAATGAAGTCTTCTGCATGCAAACATTTTGACAGACTGACCCGACCGACCGACCGACCAAACCAACTAGGAGGAGGACATCCAATACGCCTATGGCTAAAATAATTAGTTAAGCTATTGAGCCGTAAAACTTTCAATGTCCGTTAGTCTGACGTTTTATTTAGATGAACTTGATTTCATATAGGAAGTTATTGCCTAATATATGGATACAGTGGGCGCCAGAGATATTGGAACGGTGTAAAGTTAGTTGCTGTTTACTTGTGTTCTATTGGAGAGGATATACGTATTTGTTTTATTGTAAACACAATTTGCAACTGAGATGTGTAGACAAACACTCAGAAGCTGGCTGATACATAAACGGGGTTACTAAGCTATGGCCCAAGGTGTGTCAGAGTGAATACTCCTAATGTGTGCGTTAAAATGAGGATAGAAGAGTCTTTCAACTCGCCAGTTTTCGGTGTAAAATATATTAACTGGGTCTGTTTTTTCTCAGTCTATATGAGGGCTTCCAAGCTTTGGGCTATGATGCATCACAGTGAATACCCCTTATGTGTCCGTTAAAATTATGATAGGAGAGTCTCTTAAGTTGAAAATTTAAGGTGAAATATTAATACATGGGATTGGTTTTTGTTATTCCATATGGCAGCTATAGTGAATACCCCTAATGTGTGCACCAGAATGAGGATAGAAGAGTCTCTAAAGCCCCCAATTTTAGGTGAAATATTAATGCATGGATTTTTTTGTTGTTATTCCAAGCTTTGGTCTGTGGTGTTCGGTACCGAATACCCCTGATGTGTGCGTTAAAATGAGGATAGTAGAGTCTGTCAATTCACCAATTTTAGGTGATATATTAATGCATGGATTTTTTTGTTGTTATTCCATATACGGGCTTCCAAGCTTTGGTCTGTAGTATACGATAGCGAATACCCCTGATGTGTGCGTTAAAATGAGGATAGTAGAGTCTGTCAAATCGCCAATTTAAGGTGATATATTAACACATTGGTTTTTTTGTTATTCAATATAGGGGCTTTTAAGGTTCATAGTGAATACCCCTAATATGTACGCTAAAATGAGGATAGGAGAGTTTCTAAAGTTGCCTATTTTAAGTGAAATACTTGGGATTGTTTTCGTTATTCCATATGGGAGCTTCCAAGCTTTTTGCTATGGTGTTGAAATGAAGAGGGGGGTCTTGAAAATATTACATTGGTCAAACCACGTGGACGAGGGGTCTACGTTTATGTCACAGTCACTAATATTGCAGGGTCCACAAATAGTGGATCATTTTTACTTATTGGTTCCAAAATTGTCCAAGTTTGCAGATACAACGGTATGTTACCTAGGCGGAGATGATTTAAGTTGTAATAATTGGGGTACGACATCATAGAAGGGTTTCTTGAAATACTCGTATTAATATCATAATTTCTTATTCCACTAAAATATATTTCCTCATCGTTACTACTACATTAGAGAGTGTTATCATATTGTTTGCCACTACTGTATTTAATATCAAGAACCTTGCGATATATATTTTACCAGTTTGTTCTATTGTATGTTTATGTATTATCTGAGGCGGAAATGATTGGAGCCAATCTTAATGTTTCCTCCATGGATGTACTCGTCCATTACAAGCAATGAGTCTTGGGTTTGTCATGGATCTGATGCGTGTGCTCATGACTTCCGTTTTGCACTACTTTGATAGATATTGTATCTACAATATATACTATATATAAGAATATTTATCGACTTGTCATTCTGCTTTAAAAGAAAATCGCCTTAAAGTAAATGAAAGAAAAATTCTGTGTGTGAAATATGCGCCAATCATTAAAATTAACAAATGTCAAAGACTTCGGAGTTCGGACTTGGAACTGGGAAGCAGCAAATCAATCACAACAACGTCAACAATTTGTATTGCTATTGATATTGGTATTTGTATTATATACCTATAGTACATACATATATACCACATATATCAAAGGCTCTTTGTTATTGTTATTGTAAATGGTTTTGCTGTTGTTGTTGTTGTCGCACGTATTTAACACATTAGTTTTCATTAATCATGACCGCCTTTTTAGGTAGGTTGCCTTAAAGGCCCATCCACAATGTACATAGCATATGTGTTTGTGTATGTGCACGCACACAGAGCAAATGAAATTAAAGCCGCCAAAGATACACACACACACAGATATACACACATGCGTTTATATAGAGGCTTACAGGTAATGTATACAAGTGTTTGTATTGCCAGGCTACGTGATTTGCTAAATACACGCAGGCTTAACCCAACACAGCTTAACGAAAAAAAATAAATATATACGAGTATATAGTATAGTATATAAAAAAAAATT
The DNA here is from genome assembly GCA_037043745.1 of Chymomyza amoena. Classification (NCBI taxonomy): domain Eukaryota; kingdom Metazoa; phylum Arthropoda; class Insecta; order Diptera; family Drosophilidae; genus Chymomyza; species Chymomyza amoena. Next base: position 5,801 of record JBAMAX010003692.1, read on the forward strand.
GAGCTCATTACGGGATTTGGCCACAAGCAAAAGAAAAACAAATTAAATAAGGAGAAATGTACAAAAATGATATTTGGGGATAAATGTGGTCCAATAAAAATAAATATGGTTATGGTTAAGGGAAACCTGACTAAAGTGTTCCACAGTGGCGGATTGAACAGGTGGGCAAGAGCGCGGTTGTCCACTGGGGCGAAGAAAATTATCTTAGCCCTTGGTAATCATACTCACCGATCCAATATTACTGGTTATTTGGATATGAGGATATGAAAAAAGGTATATGATGCACTGCTTACACGGATTGGAAACATGTTCAGCGATCCATTTCAATACACAGTTTGAGCAAGACTCATCTCCGGAATTCAGTTGCAGCAGCAAGTTTTCTCAAGAAAGCTAATATCAGTCATCAACTAAGTCAACAAATTAGCGAAGAAGCGAAAAAATGGCGTTACGTTCTGAACATTTTTTTTTTGATACCATAAGATCTTTGTCTGGCTTGGTGTCGGAAAAAATTGATGAAGAAAATACTGGTATATATTTGTCTATCATCAACCTCATCTCCCGACATAACTCGACTTTACATGTTCACATCGAATCCTCGAATCGGATAAAGTACTTGAGCAAAACGATTACATTCGTTACGGCTATATTGGTGCGATACATTACAATCCAAAAAAATGAGACAGTAGCCAAGATACTATGCATCAAAGAATATTTTTTATGTTTCCTTCTAATCAAAAAAGGGGATGCTGTCTCGATTTCTTATGACATTATTGGGGTCTTGTTTGAAAAATATCTATTAGAAAAAATTCATCTATGTGGTCAAGCTTTCGATGGCGCAGCCGTTATGTCAGGAGAGCTGAATGGATTACAAGCGCTTATTAGAAAATATGTTGAAGAGAACGCCTTCGTTCCTTACATCCATTGTACAGAGTTTCAACTCCACCTGGTTCTATCTCATGCAACTGAAAAATTCATCAGCCCTTCAATTAAACAAACTCTTTTTCGCAACATTACATCGAATTTTCAATTACTTCTCGCAGTCTCATCGGCGATGGGAAACCCTTTGGAAGAAAGAAAAAATCCGTCTCAAAATACAAAATCTTTCGGCATCCTACTTCTGGAAGAATTGAAACTTGAACTTTTTGAGACCAACTCTGACTGTCGAAGAGAGACACAAGATGAACAGTGTGCTGTGACATTGGAAGATATCGAAAGCGAAACGTTATCGCAGAAACGAAGACTCTACATCAAAGGCTTGAGTGATACTCGTGCCTGAAGAAATTTTGCCGACTGGGCCTTTTTCCTTAAATCCGTCACTGGTGTTGCATAGCCATAGGGTTCTTGAGGGAAACTTGCTATGAAACAACTGAAACAGTCGGGCAGATGACGATAAAGAGATGAACTGATCAAAAAATTAAGTTCTATAATCTTTCTATATGGCCGGATCATGTGCTAAAAATGCTCACATGCTCAAATGAAGGAAATCATCAGAAGGCCTCTGTATTAAAGCCGCTTGAAGGTACAAGAGGGTCCCAAGGAAGTATTGGCTGGATTATGTAGAAGCCGGTCTCAGAAAAATAAGAATCCGACACTGGAGAGATGTCGTTGTAAAGAGCGAAAAATGGGGAGAGATTGTTAAGAAGAAGATGAAGAAGAGAAGTAGTATCGCACATCGAGAGAGAACTTGCCCATGATCCTCGTCAAGCAACATCAATGAAGGAAAAAGCCATCAAGAAAGTAAAACAAATTTTTCTCGAAAATTACTTGCCCAAAAAGTTCCCGGAATCATCATCGTATGGCGCTCTCAGTCAAACAATTTGCAAATTTCCACATCTTCTATTAACATTCTATTAATTTTCAACTGTATAGCTTGACATTTGTAAAAGTGACGCCGTATTGAGTACATCTGAGATAATGCGGGTTCTCGATTTTTTACGATTTTAAAAACAGAATTGAATTTGCAAGATTGATTTTGTATAAAATTTCGCGTTAAAAATGTTGGGACGACATTGAAAATGTTACAAGAGGGTTTCGGCATCGTTACTATGAAGAAATCCGTCATTTATCAGTCGAAGATTGCGACGTGTCCGTGAATCCTTGAACGATGATGAACGCATTGCCAGACCATTGACATCGAAAACCGACGAAAACATCAACAAAATCAAACAATAGATGACTGTAACCGCATTTTGATCATTAGAGAGTTGGCAGAGAAGGTGGGAATCGCTTTTGGATCCGTTTAAGATATTTTGGTTAAAGATTTGGGCTTCGGACGTGTCGCTGGTGCCGAAAGCCGGAATTTCATGCAAAAAGGAACCGCGCATATTATTTTCAGGATCATTTGAGTAAAAATGGAATGAATACCACCCAACAACAATCGAGTTTACGGGATTTTGATCCCTGCGACCATTCCTATTAGGTCGACTCAAACAACAGCTCCGTGGATCGCATTACAGCACTCGAAATGAGGTCAATGAAAAATCAAAGGTGGGTCCAATGGCCTTATTGCAAACCGACTTTAAAAATGTTTCGAGGATTGAATCAAGCGCTGGCATAAACCGTTGCAGTCGGTGGGAATACTTTAATGGGGACAGTATAGAATTGATGAATATTCTTGTATTTTGGATTTTCTGAATGAATTACGGGAACTTTTTGATCAAGGTAGTGTAAAATGCGTCCGCTCAGAACATTTATCATAATGCCTTGGACATGAAACGGCTTCCCACACATCTTGTTCCAAAATTCCAAAATATTATTTAAAAGCTGAACGCAAACCCGTTGCTAAGGAAATGCTTTCAAAGAGAGAAAGGGACAACCAGCATATCATAACTGAAGACAGGTCCTGGGTCGATGAATACGATGTCAAGCCCACTTCCACAGCAGAAATTCTGTGGGAATAACAAAGTCCTTGTGGCCTGTGTACCATAAAATATTTGTCTGTTTTTTTCCTTTCTGAAGTGCGACTGCAGATGCGAATAGGAGGATGAAAGTCTTTTCCACCTTAAGTGCCAGTGCCTCTCCCTATCCAGAAGGAGACTAAGGACCCTAGGGTCTTCATTTCTGTTCAGCGTTTGAAACCTTTCCAATCTATGTCCCAGTGATATAGTTAGGTTCATTGACCTTTCAGACTGATTTAGGAACAATACGGTTTCGGTTAAATAATCGTGCCTGTTTTTCAGAGCTGACTATTAATGACTATATTCGCAGATGTAAAAGGCATCTCTGGTCAACTCTCGGCCAGCGTTAGCTATGGCATCACAAATGGTATATGTCCATCTGCGTTGTTCCAAAACAGGCAACCATTTTAACCTAATCTAACCTTCCCCCCTTTAAATTATTAGCTAAACTTTAAACAATAAGCTCTCAAAAATAAATCAATAATATATCCCACATTTATTGCTAAACAAAACGGAAGCCCCTAGGCCTTAACCCCTACAAAATAGGGACACATGTACTCTATACTACGTAAAGTCCCCCTAGTTCTGCTAAGCTTAAAGTTGACGACTCCAATGAACTCCATATATTGTACGTACGGAACACAGAAGCGCAAAACCATACACATAATCACCCCACGAAGCGTATTAAAATTTAAATAGTTTGGCCATTAAGCAATATCCTGTGGCAGCAGCAGCATTAGAGCCAACACAGTAAACATGGCCAACATGCAATGCAGCTTCCGGTTGCATGCACTCGACAAGTTAAGGGAGAGCCCTAAAATCAGCAGGGAATCCACAATAGGGTGGTCGGAGTTTGGAGTCTGGGGCATAGTGGATTTGGCTAATGTGCAACGTGCGTCCTGTGTATCCTGTATGCTGGCGAGTGTGCCAAGTGTCTACGAAGTGTGTGCTCATCGTTGACTGGAATACTTTTTATTCAATTAGTTACATCCGATTATTACCTGCGTGAGAGAGCTACGTTTACCTCAAAGGCTTTTGGCTCCATTGTTGGGTTGAGCTGGTGTTTGTGAGGATAATGACACCAGAACTGAACAAGTTAAGAGGACAACTGGGAATAGGAGACATGCAGGCGGACAAATGGACAGGTAGGGAGACTCACTAACAGAACTAACAGAAGTCTGTTCCGGTTGTCAAAAATTTTGAGTTTATAAAATTTCGGGAGTTTGCTTAACATGTTTTAAAAGTCCTTTTTTAATTCCCAAAAATTTCACTTTTCAATTTCTTTTGGAGTATACAAAGTTTTTACGAGTTTGACTTAAATTCCTTAAGGATTTTTATTTATTTACCAAAAATTTCCACTTTTATTATCTTTTAATTGTCACTATTTTTGAATATCTAAAGATTTTGAGAGTTTAAACAAATTTCCTTTAATAAATTTTTTTGTCTTCCCAAAAATTTCCCCTTTTAATTGTAACTATTTTGGAGTTTATAAAGTTTAATTTTTAATTTTTTTTTTTTCAAAAATTTCTTCTTTTAATTGACACTATTTTTGAGTTTACAAAGTGTTTGCGTGTTTGATCAAATTTCCTTTAAAAACATTTTTTATTTCCCGGAAATTTCCTCTTTAAATTTCTTTTGTCACTATTTTTAAGTCAACAAAGTTTTTGCGAGCTTGACCAAATTTTCTTAAAGGTTCCATTTTTATTTCCCCAAAAATTTATCTTTTAATTGTTACTATTTTTGAGTATATAAAGTTTGACCAAATTTCCTTAAAAACCATTATTTATTTCCCAAAATATTCTCCTTTTAATATCTTTTAATTGAGCTTACAAAATTTTTGCGAGTTTGACCGAATCATTAAAGATAGTTTTTTATTTCCCAAAAACTTCCTCTTTTAATTGTAACTATTTTTGAGTATCCAAGATTATTGCGAGTTTGACCAAATTTCCTTACAGAACTTTTTAATTTCCCAAAAATTCCTTATTTGAATTTCTTTTAATTTCCCTGTTTAAGAGAAGAAGATGAAGAACTCATGATTGCGAATCAGTGCCCATCAGCTAATTAGAGCCGATTTTTTTGGGCCTAAATCTTCAAAAAGATTGTGTTGTCAAATTGAAGACGGTTTCCTGAAAATTTCCTTTTTTCATGTCTTTTAATTGTCACTATTTTAGAGTATAAAAAGTTTTAGGAATTTGACTAAATTTCCTGAAAGGTATTTTTTTATTTCCCAAAAATGATTCTTACAAAGTTTGACCAAATCTCCTTAAAGATCATTTTTTAATTCCCAAAAATTTCCTCTTTTAATTTAATTTATGACTACACTGGTAAACACTGTTTATGTCACATGAACTTAGTAATGATTTTTGTTTATGTTGGCATACCTACATTAAAAAAAAAATATAATTTCGTTCCAATCACGTCCAGTTTTTTTTTTGACAGTTGTTGTTCGGCTATGGCCGAACCAAAGCTGCAAAATTATAATTTTGATTTAAATCACTACATAAAAAAAGTGTGGCCCAAACGTGAATCACTTACTCCAGGCCGTAAAAATGTTAAGAATGATCCTTTAGTAAACCCTAATGACATATTTTTACCACCGTTACATATAAAACTCGGCTTGATAAAAAATTTTGTAAAGGCTATGCCCAAAGATGGCAGTGGATTTTTATACCTAAAAGAAAAATTCCCCAAACTCAGCGAAGCAAAAATTAAAGAGGGAGTATTCGTAGGTCCACAAATACGGGAACTGTTAAAAGATAAGAATTTTGAAGAAAAATTGAATGATCAAGAAAAACTTGCCTGGAAAAGTTTTGTGAACGTTGTTCAAAATTTTCTAGGGAACTATAAAGCGGAAAATTACAAAGAATTAATAAATGAGCTTTTAATGTCATATAAAGCTTTAGGGTGTAACATGTCTTAAAAAATACATATGCTGGACTCTCATTTGGATTTCTTTCCAGCAAATTTGGGTGCTGTGAGTGATGAGCAAGGCGAGAGATTTCGTCAGGACATTTCCTTAATGGAAAAGCGCTACCAAGGGAAATGGAGTCCAGGAATGTTAGCAGATTATTGTTGGAAACTTAAAAGAGACTTACCAGAAGCTAAATATTCACGAAAATTATCATTTTTTATTGTACATTAAAAAAAACTTTCGTCAAGTGTAATTAATTTTCCTACTCTTTACAAAAATATATGTTTCGATATCACAAGGATACCTTATGTGCCAATTTTTTTTCCTTGACATATTATTGCTTGGTGACCCCAGTATATTCAAAATTTGATATGAGTTTTTGTGTGACAAAAAAAAGTTTAAATTTTGTTAACCAGTGCTATTTTTGAGTTTACAAAGTTTTTGAGAAAATTCCTTTGAAGATAATTTTTTATTTGCCAAAAATGTCCTCTTTAAATTCCTTTTAATATCCCAGTTTATGGAAAGAAGACGACAAAGAAAATAGCGATTCGTTGCGTATCAGCTGATAAGACCCCATTTTTTTCTTAAGATTGGCTTTGAGTCCAGATCTTCAAAAGATATTGTTGACGAATTAAAGCCGGCCCATTTTATTTGTCTGAATTTATTTTTATTTTCGAACTCAACTTGTGCCCAAACTTATTTTATTTGTCTTTTCTTTTCATATTGTTCTGTCAAAAAAGTATTAGAGGAACTGAAAACCGGAACAGTTCTGATAGTTTTGTTCGTAATCGTATCTATGTGTTTTACGTGTATGTGTGTGTGTGTTTGTATTTTTGGGTTTGTGCAGTTATGGAATGTTTATTTATGCGCATTTGTGCGCTGTGCAATTTCCAGCTGAGCGCTTCACTGTGCAATATTACAAAATAATTTCCAAACCGCATTGAATGCGACGTCGAGGCGGTTAACCGTTACCCAGTAGCCAAACCCCCTCTCATCCAGACCAGACCCTCCCCCCTACACATTAAATACAGACTATTATTCCAGGAAGGGTTCCAGGTTTAATCCCACGGGCCATTGACAGCAGAAACCCAAACGTTGAAGCTTTTTTGCATGTAATGAGATTTTTACACAAGTGTAAATTAAATTAAATTTTGTTTTGAAATAGTTTGCAAAAAAATAATAAAAAACATTACTTTAATTCTAGTAGGATTTAAGGTTAGGTTATGGGGGGACTGTAAGATGCTCTATTTGTAAAAAATTGATCAAGTTGGATTCGAAGAATTTTCAATAACTTTACAATTGAGCTTAATCGCAAAAGGATCTTTTAAAAACAAGCAGTGTGGAACAAGCAGTTTTCTATAAGAAAAATTAGAACTTTAGATTCCATCGTGTACTATCATAACATATATATAATCATATATGTAACAGAATTTCCATCCCGCGCTAAATTTCCAAAAAAAATTTTGAAAAACGTTTCCCAATATCATCGTTTGCAAACGGATTATGAATCAAAAACTTATTCAGGAGATTTTGATATTTTTGTAAAACACTTTCTTTTTTATATTATTAAAACTTATCGGTTGATTGCCAATAAAATGAACATTCGAAAAAAAAATAATATTAAAAAAATAATGCAATTTTTGTATTTTTTTTTTAAATAACCATACAAATTTTGATTCTTTAACATAAAAAATAAACTTAAAAAAATTTTATTTATGATTAGTGCTTCGAATTAAAAAAAAGCATTCAAAAACGTTTACGATATTTTGATAAATATTTATATAGGGCTTGGGGACATTAAACAAATTTTTGTTTTATCAATATATTATTATTTTTTAAATAACACTGTACAACAGTGATTTAGAACTTTTCAAGTGACCTAGTGTACGCTGTAGGTCTTGACGAGTAGATCACGATAGTGTGTTTCAAAATTGTCTAACACCCCCAAAGTCGCAAGTTATTGCTTAAAACCCGTTTTTCGGGTACTGCGAGCACTCCCACAATCACAACGTCGCCATTTTTCAACCGATTTTCGCTTGCTTTACGGTTTTGGGAAAAAGAAGATTCAAGCTCTAAGATGATATACATTTGTTTATACTTCGAACAAAGCAACTACGAGATTTTTAAAAGTTATCTAAGATTTACACTTTTTTTTTTCGTTTTTCACACTTTGAAGTCATTTTTATATAACATTTTGTTAAAACACCTTTACTTTTTTACATTTAATCTTAAAGAAATATTAATTCCGAGTAAGAAAAGTCATGGTTTACCAAAATCGGTCGATAAATTTTTAAGTTACGATGCTTATTGTAAACAAGAAAATTAAACTTTCATCGACAAAAATAAAAGTTTTACTTGATTTTTTTCAAAGTGTACGGTAGGTTTGCTTTATATAAAAAGTTCTGAACAAAAATTACTCTCTTATATAATAATATATGTGGATCTAAACTTAAAAATGTCTTCCTTCCCTTTTAAAGCCTAATTCACCGAAATTGACTCAATATTAAAGCTTTTGTACGAATCGCTTAAATGTATCTCCAAATTTATGCCAGTTGTATTTCACTTTTCTTTTCTACTGTTTATTTTCGCTCTGGAAGCCAAATAAGTTACAGTTTCTGGATTGGATTCGGACTTGGATTCGTGTCTCAAAACAATATAAATCGGATGCAAATTTAGGCAAAATTTACTTTTTAGGATCTACAACTTTAGTGAAGCCGAATAATAAGATGTTACATATAGTGTGATTAGGCTTACAAGCCAACATATAAAATACCAGAGCTCGACTAAATATTAGTAGCGATAATTTTTGGTAAGGCTTACCTAATAAATATTTCTTAGTATTTTTAAGTGTCTTGCAATTTTAAGCCATCATAATCCTCACCAATTCATGCAAAAAATATGTTTTTTATAAATAAACTTAAAAGCTAGTTTAATTGAATGATGTCTACTTAGTAAACACTAGATTTTTGTAAAACATGCTTAAGATTCACAATTGGTTAAAGCACTTTATTAATAAGTACTCACATTAGCAAAAATTTAAGGACATTTATTTTTCAACAACATAAAAACAAATCTACAAACTCTTTCTCACGCTTTTTACGATATTTGCTTGGTTACTGTTATACACTCTTTATCGAAATGTTTGGGGCGGTTCATTTATATTTATTTTATATTTGCTTATTGATTGTACCACTCGTAAAGAGGATATAAAAAAGGGGCTATGATTATATGATATTGGAAACTCTAAAAACTACAATTAAAGTTTTAAAAAATTAAAAATTTTTCTTATAAAATCTTGCTCTCTCTCTGACAAACTCTGGGATCTTAACCGTTTATACCGACTGATATGTTTGTATCCACTTCGCTAGCCATCCCAATCCTAGGTTACTCTGGGGTTCTTTAACGTATTCTTGTACGTATTCTTGTCTACTTACATACTATCCATAAAAGTTGGGGTACGTTAAATACCCTGCACCAGGACATTTCAATCAAATATAAAAAATGGCGTACGTAAAGTCGGGCGCGGACGACTTTGGGATACACTTTACCAGTACCTTGGAATAAAATTCGGTTCCTTCATAAAAACCAAAAACCAGAAGAATTTTTAAACAACAATTTTTTTTACCGATCGTTTCTATGGGAGCCGTATGATATATTCAAACGATTTTGATCAAATTTGATACAGTGCTTTGGAACCTTGAAAAAGATCTGAATGCCGAATTTTAAATATCTAAATACAAACCAACGAAACACATCGAATTTGGTATAAAAAATTTTTTTTTTACTCATTTGTCCTATGGTAGCTATATGATATAGTCAATCGATTTTGATGAAATTTAGTTTAGTACTTAGGAACTATAAAAAACTTACGAATACCAAATTTGGTTACGATATCTCACATATCACAAACAAACGAAACACAACAAATTTTGTTCAAAAATCGATTTTTTGAAAGATCTGCTTTATGGGAGCTATATGATAGTCACCCGATTTTGTTTAAATTTAGTAGATTGCTTAAGGACTCAAAAAAACTTCTTAATGCCAAATCTGGTTATGATATCTTTATTAAAAAATTAAATATGGCGAATTGTGTATAAAAAAAGTTATTTTGGCCGATGAGAGCTGTATGATATAGTCAACCGATTTTGATCAAATTTGGTACAGTGCTAGGGAACTATAAAAAACTTTCAAATACCGATATAACGAATGCTAAGATATCTTTATAAACAAAAGAGTTATTCATATAACATTTTTTTTTTTCGAGGTCGTCTGAAACACCCCTATGGGAGCTATATAATTTATCCCCTACATCAAAAAAATACAATAAACTTGTCTTCTATGGAATAATATGGGATCTGCATATCTACTGGGTGCCTGGACATAAAAGCATAATGGGGAATGAAATGGTGGATGCAATTGCCAAAAGCGGTGTTGAGCTTCCGGAGGGACAAATATACGACGTACGCCGACCGATCAAACATCTCTACGTTATGCTGGAGTGCAACATGAAGCGCAGAGCTGAAGCTAGATGGAAAAATCTAGACAGCTGTCACACAGCGAAAATCATGCTGGCTCATTACGGCAGGAAACAAAGTAACTTTATAATGAAACTTTCACGCACTGAATGCAGGACCATCACGGTTGTGCTAACAGGACACTGCCTCTTAGCGAAGCATGCGCATAGGATGGGACTAACGGCAAGCGAATCATGCAGGATCTGCAGGGATCCGGAAGTCCCTGAGACCCTAGCACAAGTTCTCTGCGACTGCCCAGCCATCTCTAGACGTCGTCTGACCACCCTAGGAGAACCAGCGTTTGTCGGTTTAGAAAAGGTGGCCAGGCTACAAGTTGGGCGGCTACTTAATTTCGCTAAAAAAGTCAAATTTTTAACCGACCATCACTTTGCGTAATAACCTCAAATCTGGCACAGATAAGGACCAAAAGGTCTATGCTAGGCTGCACTCTGTTGTGGCCGGCCAGTGTAACCTAACCTAACCTACATACATTTTCGGCTTGCACAAACTTAATATACCCTTAGTACCAGGGTACAGGGTATAAAAATTTATCCTTTTTTCCCAAAGTCCTTTCAAAAAAATTACATATTGCTGAATATAAATTGACTTTCATATAAACCACTCTTTTCGCTTTGCTTTTTTCCATTACTTTAATTCTTATATACGGTCCCTATACAAAATTTAATCTGGAAAACCTTTAACTTTTGGCCCACATTATTCCAGTTTCCCATTTCGCTTCTATTCCATATAATTTTTTATTTAACCCAAACCAAGTAAAAAAATTCCAACTATTTTTACAAAATTAATGTACTTTTTGTTTGTAGTGCAACTGACATGCTTAAAAATATAAAACTAATTAAAAGTTGCTTTTACACAGCGTTATAAATAAATAATAATATGTAAATTATTTTTGTTTTGTTCGTTTTTTTATTAAGTTATAATTATAGTCTTAAATGGCATAATTTATTTCAGTTGTTTGTTTTTATGCCAGTTTGTGGCCTTTGGCGCTGTTAATAACAGATTTAAATTAACAGAGATCTGTTAAATTGAAATTTAATTATTATTGCATACCTTTAGGCTGTCGCATTAAATGCTATTTTATAGTTTTGAATGGAATTCAAAATTAAATGCAAATTTTGCAATTATTAATTTGCAATTAAAATGCAATATTTAAATGGAGAATTTTGATTTATAACATTATTCATTAAATTGTTGAATTGTGCAACAATTTGTGAAATGCGTATAGGTATTAAAATTATCTAATAGTAGTTTATAGTAGAGATGGAATGGAAAAAATAATAAGAGAATTCTTTGGTATTTTCATCGGTATCGATTTCGAACTCATTCTTGCAACAAAATGTTAACAAATTACGTATATATCGTTTTAGCTTCCTAACAATTTATTTAATGATGACAATAAGCGCCATAATAAGCAGATAACATAGAACGTCTTTATATAGACGGCAACAAAATAAAGTTGGCAACAAACTTTTGCCGTAGACGTTGACAACATCTAACAAAAATACAATATGATATGGCTACAAACAAACATAACTACATACATATATATAGTATATATATACTAAAAGCATATACCAGTAAAATGAGAAAACTTTTGTCCTGAAAAAAAATACATAACAAGAATGCGAAAGGCAATAACGTAACAAGTAAGCCAAGTTCTATAATGGAAAAAGTAAGCTTTAATAACTTGGCTTTAGTTGTTGGGCCAACAAACAGTGGCTGGCGTTAACCAATCCTGCAGGACTTTGATAAATGCGTCTATGCGGCGCTTACAATTAGCCCAAATGCTGGCTCACAAAGCCAAGTTAGCCGCTTACTTAATAATTTAATGGAATTGATTATTATTTAAGTGCAGACAAGCCAATTTGGACCAAAAATATTCCCCAAAAAGGTTCGCCAGAGGATTTATGCGCAACAATCCAAAGGATAAATCCCATGTACACAAAAGTTTTGTCGGCTTGTTTGGGTTTCCCCACGTTATCCTTATATATAATATACTATAAAAGAAATCAATTTAAAAAAAACGTTAAGTAATGATGAAGCACTGCAGCAGCCGCCATTGATATTTCGGTCTGTGGCAGCCATATTACTCACACTACTACTACTACGTGGCATTTAATACATATACACACAATTTTGCTATTGCGTGTGTGTGCGTATTGAATGTGTATGTGTGCGATATAGATGTATCCTTTATTTTTTCCTTTGTGGCACTAAGGAATTCAATAAAAATGTGCAATAAATAAAGCGCACATTGAGAAATTGAGAGGAAGAGCAAATATAAAGCATAGAAGAGGCTCACGAAGATGATACACACTTGACGGACAATGTTTCAAAAAAAATTCAGTTAAGAACTGAGTAAATATATCAATTTATTGGATTTTTGGTGAATTTTTTAAGAATTTTCTCTAAAAATAGTTTCTCGATTTTTGTTTTAATAAAATTTCTCAAAATGCTTATAATATCTAAATATAGGAATGGGTAGAAGCCTGAACTCTTTATTTTATATATATTATATCTCACAATCCATATATCAAATTATTTGTGAATAAATAAAAAATACATCAAAATAAAACTCAAGAAGTTTCTTTAAATCTTATTTTTATTGAGCATTAAAGCAAAGGCCCTATGATCCAATAGGAGATACATACATCCTGATCTTTGCACCAAAAATGTTTGGGGCAAAATTTCGAAATAATAGTTTAGTAAGACAACCCTAACTACATTCGATCAGTGCGAATTGTATTTTTCTTTAATCTCCGTACTAAATGTCGGGCGCGGACGACTTTAGGATACCCTTTACCACTAGCTTGTAATAAAGTCCGATTTCTTCACAAAAAACCAAAAACAGAAGATTTTAAGCAAAAATTTTTTTTTTGACCAATCGTTCCTATGGAGCTATATGATATAGTCAACGATTTCAATACAAAATTTGACGCAGTGCTTAAATACCTTAAAAGATCTCAATGTCAAATTTATTTCAAATATCTTTACAAACAAATGAAACACATCGAATTTTGTAAAAAAACGTTTTTTTTGGACCGATTGGTCCTATGGGAGCTATATGATCTAGTCAAACGATTTGGATTAAATTAAGTACAGTGCTTATGAACTACAAAATAATCACGAATGTCAAATTTGGTCCCAATATCTTAACAAACAAACGAAACACAACAAATTTTGTTAAAAAATAGATTTTTTGGAAGATCGGACCTATGGGAGCTATATGATATAGTCAACCGATATTATTCAAATTTGGCACATTGCTTAAGTGGTCTAAAAAATTTCCAAACGCCAAATCTGAGTTACGATATCTTTAATAAAAAACGAAATATAGCGAATTTTTCCTTAAAAAAGTTATTTTGGCCGATCGGTCCTATGGGAGCTATATGATATAGTCAACCGATATTGATTCAAATTTGGTACAGTGATTGGGAACTATAAAAAACTTTCAGAATACCAAACGAATTATTCATTTAAAACGCTTTTTTTTATCGAGGTCGTCTCAAACATCCCCTGGGAGCTATATAATTTATCCCCGATATGAAAAAAATAAAATAAACTTGTCTCCTATGGATTAATATGGGATCTAATGTGAAAGTTTGGTAACTCTAGCTCTTACCATCTCTGAGATCTAGGCGTTCACCAGACAGACGGACAGACAGACAGACAGACAGACACGACAGACAGACGGACGGACAGACGGACATGGGTACATCGACTTCTCTATTCACCCTGATCATATATTAGGTAACTTTGGGGTGTCTCCGACGTCTCCTTCTATATGTTACATACATTTTCGGCTTGCGCAAACTTAATATACCCTTGGTACCATACGGTACAGGGTAAAAAAAACAAGCTCCGCCTTAACCATTTTTTTACCTATAGGGCCTATATTCAACCGGTTTCGACCCATTAAGGTTTAGTACTTAGATACTGAACAAAATCTATTGATTTCCGAATTTAAAAACGATATCTTTATCAACAATCGAATTATGTTCCAGAATTTTGTTTACCGATTTCTTCTAGGGGCACTATATATTAAACCGTTTTTGACAAAAAACTTAAAAAAAAAAAATTAATTTGGCTAAAATACCTTTATAAAATTCTGAAAACTTTTTTAAAAAATCCTGCCTATAAGGTCTATATTCAACCGATTTCGGCCCAATTACGTATAGTACTTAGATACTGAAAAAAACACTTTTTGTTTGCTTTTGTTTGTTTCAACAAATAAATTATGAGATTTTGAATTTTCTATTTTTCTTATAACCGATTCGTCCTAGATCACTATTTATAAAACCAGTTTCGACAAATTTAGTATAGTGCTAAGAAAGCGTAAAAACCTTTTGAAAGCGGAATTTGGATTAACAAAATTTTCATAAACGAACGAAAATAATAATTATAATGAACTGAAATGGGGGTGTATAGGATATGGTCGAAAATTTTTGAAGCAGCGCTTGGGAACTCTAAAAAAATTTTAAACCAAACTTGTTTCCCATATTTTATAAGGAAAAGAATTATGCATCTGGAACACCCATTGAAGCTATACAATAAAAGCCCATTTAAAAACTGTACAATCGTAAGGAATCTTAGTCGATAGCGGAGTTACTGTGGCTCTTACTTACTCTGAGATCTAGACGTTTATACCGAGAGATATGTTTATATCAAATTCTCTAGCCGTCTTAATAATACTTCAGTTAACTCTGAGGGGTGTCTTCGACGTATTTTAGTTTAGGAGTATGTACTACATAAACCGTATATCGAGTGTAAGTCTTGGAGGGTGTAAAATTCTAATAAATGGGATCTGCCACAGGAGCACAAAAAAGGTGGTATAAACATTATTATGGACTTTGGATTTATACGCTGTTTCTGGATTTGATTTAAAAAATGACCCAATACATAAGGTTTCTGAAACAGCCTTCAAATCGTTTTAAGGTTTTATTTTGCAGTTATCTCAGAATACTTGTGTTTTGCGAACTTCAGGGTCTCAAAATTAATAGAGAACTTTTTAGTGTGGTCCTTTGCTATCTAAGACTTTTAAAGCCTGCACTGGGAAAAAAGTCGGTCTAAAATTAAAACTCTTAACACTTGAATTAAGAATTTACAATCTTGTGACGTCATTCTTCAAATAAGAATTTTTTACTTAAAGTGAGCACGAAAATAGTAACATTAAGTAAAAACTTCTTACATAAATTAAGGAAAAATCCTCCAATCAAAACTATTTGATTTGATTCAATTACATTGCATACTTCCCTCAAAAGTAAATATGGACATCATTCAAGATGCAAACATTTTAGATCGGGATCTTGAGAACTTATTTAAAAAATATGTCATACTCATATAAAGTATTTTGTTATCTCCATTTAAGTTCAAAATATACTTGACATACAATTTTTTTTACTTATTTCAAGAACATTTCGACCTTATTTTTGAAGAAATCACGAATTACAAGAATTTCGGACTTCAAATTGAAATATTAAGATTGAAATTCTACATTTCAGGATTTCCGTTCTTCCACATAAATCAAGTGTAGATTTTGTGGTTTTGAGTACGAAATACTTGATTTTTTTTTTGCAGTGCACGTCAGGTTTGCTTTATATAAAAAGTTACGAACAAAAATTACTTTTTTATATAATAATATATAACTGGAAAATTACTCCCTTCCTTTTTAAAGGCTAATTCACCAAAATTGACTCAAAATTAAACTTTTGTATGGATCGCTTAAATGTATCGTCAAATGTTTGCCAGTTGTATTTCACTGTTCTTTTCTAATGTTTATTTTCGCTCCGGAAACCAAATAAGTTAATACAGTTTTTGGATTGGATGCGACTTTCGTGTCTCAAAAAAATATAAATCGGATACGAATTTAGGCAAAATTAGCTTTTAAGGATCTACAACTTTAGAGCTTTAGCACAATAACAAGTTGTTACATTAAGTATGCTCAGGTTCACAAGCCAACATATACCTTAAAATATCAGAGCTCGGCTAAATATAAGTAGCGATAATTTTTTGGCGGATCTTGCCGAATAAGTAATTCTTAGTATTCTCAAGTGTCAGGCAGTGATCGGCCATCATATTCCTCGCCAATTGATGCAAAAAAAAGTGTTTTTTATAAATAAATTTAAAAACTAGTTTAATTGAATGATGTCTACTTAGTAAACACTAGATTTTTGAAAAACATGCTTATGATTCACAATTTGTTAAAGCACTTTATTAATAAGTACTCGCGTTAGCAAAAATTTAAAGACATTGATTTTTCAACAACATAAAAACAAATCTACAAACTCTTTATCACGCTTTTTACGATATTTGCTTGGTTACTGTTATACACTCCTTGTCGAAATGTTTGGGGCGGTACATTTATATATATTTTTACATAAATTAACAATCTTATCTTATAAAATCTTGCTCTATCTCTGACAAACTCTGGGATCTATCCGTTTATACCGACGGATATGTCTGTATCCACTTCTCTAGCCATGCCAATCTTAAGTTACTCTGAGAGTCTTTAACGTATTCTTGTCTATCCTGTACCAGCACATTTCAATCAAATCCGGTATATTGCTTCCGAAAGATATTTATTTGCCAAGTTTGGTTACGCTTTCTTCAGTAATACACGAAAGAAAATCAATTCTTCCCAGGCCCTGGTTACAGGAAACCGGTTCTTGGAGTGCTTGAAAACTGAAAAACTTCAAAGGAAACACAACGTATTTTAACCGTTAAGTTCTATGGGAGCTTGGTATTGAAATAATTTTTCAAATATTCTCTGACATTCTTAGATTATATTTATGCAAACTTTGATATAGTTTGACAATTATTTTTAATTATTTTTTTTCTGACAGCCCAAAAATTGCATATTAGGGTGGCTTAAAAACTTGGTACAGCATTTTTATTATCATATAGGGAAGCGATGTGCAACTTGATGGCGGATCGTAAGATATAAAGTATCGTTTTCAATCCCCTTCAAGAGGTGATGCTGTCAACGTACTATGGGTCGTCGATTAAAGTATTAGAATCAAAAGAACATAGGTGAAAAGCCCGATATGGATTAACTTTAGGTTTAACCCCCTAATCCTAGTATATAAAGTATTGTTACGAACTCACAACCTCGGAGTGCATTTGGAGGGATTTTGTTGCGGAAGCAATGGTCCACCAAAGACTGTTAAGCTGAGAAGGAGTATTCTTTTTAACTCAAAAGATAATGCCAGCGTTTTGCTATAAAAATTAAAATTTTACGTAAGATACTTGAAATTTAAGTTTCTTTCAGTAATGAGATTTTCTTTCCTGTGATTTGAAATGTTGATGGAAAAACGATTTTGATTAAAACCTATTCAAGATTCCGTGGTATGTTAGCTTTGAATAATATTTTCATTAGTCGAATTGAGATGTCATCTTCCAATCCTAGCACTACTTTTATTATTCCATAGATCGTCGTGTTCTGGAGTGACGGTATCTTTTTAGAGACATGTTATGTTGATAAACTGCACCGAAGCTCAGTAAAATACTTCATAACCAGCTTCAAAAAGATATTTTAATCTCAAGACTGTTAGACAAACTTATTTATTAAAGAAGATTCGCCGTATTAGCTCTATCATATAGCAAATCTTCTTAAGTGCTTCTATTGCTAACTTGAGTCTCCTCAAATCGAAAAAATATCTTCGAACTTTAACTGGTTGGATTGGGTTACGCTCCACTTAAGAGTTCAGAATTAATAGTCGTAGCACCTGGTTGGGTTCCAAATTGAGAACAAAGCCACAAAATAGTATTATACATAATGAAGAATCACCTGGGATTGAACGGGGTTTGGTACTCTGTATTATATTCAAACTTCCTTTCACTATGGACCCAGAACAATCAAAAACGTTCCTGCAGTTATCCTACTCATTTAAATACTTGCCTTTTGCTGCATTTTACTGACAGAATAATTGTATACTGAAAATCCTTTATTCTTACAATCCCTTTGAAAATTGAACAATTACAGGGTATACATAAAATAAATAAATGTAACATAAAGGAACCAAAAAGGGGGAAAAAAAGGAAAAACTGGCAATTTTCATTGCCGGGTTGTCACAAGAATTTATGGAAAATCAACAGCAGACAGCGTGCCAATAAACTGCAAAATTCGTAGGCGTATACGTAACATATCCATATACTAGCCATGTCCTTTAAGGGTGGGGGGTGGTGGAGTGTAGATCCGGCAATGCGGCTTGGTAAATTTGTAAATTGTTGCCAACAACTGCCAGCTCAGCAATGTGCAATGTCCAAAGGCATTTCAGCAATTTACCGTGTGGAGGATGAAGGCGGTAAGCGCAGTGCCGGGAAGGGAAAGGACATCTTTGCTGAAGAACGAGAACAAGAACGCCCCTCGCCTGAAAGCAGGCAACACTTTTGTATGTATGTAAGCGCTATCAAGCCAGACAAAGGACACACAATTAAGCGCTGCATTTATCACACAAAATAATTCAAACCGCACGGAGAGAGATACGCCAGTGTAGACCAGGAGCAGTAGGAGTTGGTGCCACGCCCACAGCTGTCTGCATCAAGGAGTACAAAACTCCTTAAAATTCATGAGGCGTTGGCACTAAATTACATTTATACCCAAGTCAAACACTACTCAAAAGTATCTACAGCAGCTGTCTACAGATGGTTGTTGTCCTTGTCGTTGTTGTTGTTGCTTTGGGGCATGGTTATGGTTTTGGTTCCTTTTTTTTCCAAGCAAGCTGCTAACGAGCAACCTACCTACCTCAAAGTCAAAATGCAGCCAGCAGTTGGCAGCTGAAAAATGCATTTGGCATGGCCCAAACCAACCAGTTGGCCACAATGAGACGCATTTGTTTTTTGTGTTTGGGTTTGGGTTTGGCTGCATCTAAAAATGGCAACAATGCCGCAAGAAACGGCAAGTAGCAGCAGCTACCATGTTGCCTGTATAATTTATTTTGTGTCAAATGTTGCAGCTTGTAGCAGTCTTTGGCTAAAAGCAAAATGGCGTCCAAAGAACAGAGCACAAACGCAGTAAAAGCCAACAAAAGCCCGAAGCATAATTAGTGAAGCAAAAGCAAAGCAAGCAACCGGGTCCAAACATACTCTCTAGTGTTGTTTCCCCCACTACAGCCCGATTATTCCCAAACTGTTTTGTCTTACGAATTTTTGGTAGTACACTCCGATGCAGTTACGAAAATAATCCTTAAATTTTTTAAAAATCCAATGTTTGTCCTGCCAAATGAAGCCGATTTTGATATAAATAAAACTTTTCGATCTTGAACTTGAGCAGAAATTTTATCTTGGACTCATAACACAGGACCATATAATCCATCCCAATGGTTTACATAAACTCTAAAACCACCTCTAAAAAACACATTAATACCTCGGTTTGAGAATTGCAAATTTCTTTAAAATAAAACGTGTGAAGTTTATAACCCATCTGACTGTCATAACCTCAAAAAAAAAGTAATGAAATACCTCGATTTGGGAGGATATCTCATAAATTCAGCGTATGTGGGGTGATTTGAAATTTCGGATATAACTCATAACAGAGGGCCACCAAAAAAAACCGCTTATAATCCATCAAATACCTCGATATGGTAAGGTATCTCCGAAATTCAGCCTTTTGGGAATTGTAAATTTCGGATATAACATAACACAGGGCCACAAAAAAACTCGTGTGACCTTTATAATCCATCTGACATAACCTCAAAAAAAATTCATGAAATATCTAGATTTTGGAGCATATCTCAGAAATTCAGCGTTTTAGGGTATTTTAAATCTTAGATATAACTCATAACGTGGGCTTACAAAATAATCGTGTACACTTTATAATCCATCCAATTGTTCTGTCATAACCTCAAAAAACTAAATCAAATACCTCGATTTGGAAGGATATCTCAGAAATTCAGCGTTTGCGGAATTTCAAATCTCTGATACAACTCAAAACACTAGTCCACAATAAATTCGTGTGAATTATAGTTCATATCGATGGAATATACATAATCTCAAAAAAAACATGAAAGATCTTAGGAAATCAGCGGTTTGCTGATTTTTTATACTCCAATTCTTCTTAAACAACCCCAAAAAATATAAAAAACTTCGGTCTTAACAAAATAAATTCTTGAGACAATTCTGTGCAGAGAAAAAAAAAAAAATACCACCATAAACATATTAATCCTAATCAATTAAATTCAGGAAAAAAAATATTTTGCTTAGTTAACAAAAGTATTGAACTTTTATTTAACTTAATGGTGCTTAGTTCCAAGCACATAAAGCTTTTCTTCATTATTAAAAAAAAAAACTTTGGATTAGACTTACCATATATCCTGTGCATGACTTTCAACTAACAAAGCTAATTGTGTCGAAAAGAAACTTTTAGCAGCGATTTTTTTATTTCGTTACTTTCGTATTTTCT
>JBAMAX010003694.1:0-118563 GCA_037043745.1 Chymomyza amoena
CGGTGAAGATGCATGGGATGTGTCGCGGACAGACACATCTGCTGTTTGAGAGAAAAAATCTTTGTAAAATCTTCGATCCCGTTCGTTTTGAGGACGACTTTCGCATGAACTGTACGAGCTATACGATGACATAGATGTTATCCATCGCACTACGATACAACGTCTGCGCTGGTTCGGGCATGTCGTACGTATGGATAACGATGCTCCAGCGAAAAAGGTATTCGATGGGAAAGCCGACGAAGTAAGACGAAGGGGACGACCACGATCTAAAGATCAAGTGGAGGGGAACCTATCGACCCTTGGTACTTCTAATTGGAGATGGGGCGGGCAAAGCAGAGGCGCCTGGCGATAGCTGTTGAGATCGACCGTAACTCGAGAACGGGTTGTAAATGCCATACAATGAATGAATTACACTTGGAGTCAAAACATTGGAATGTTTTCAAGATGCTTATGTGGCGCTGAATTTGAAAATACTAGTATCCCCTATATTCCGATGTACGTTTCCTTACCGAACTTGAGGCACTTCACTTTATTTGCCGAATTCGTATTTTCACGACGTCGGCAAATGATTCAAACCAATTCAACTATCGGGTAACCAGTCCTAGGCATTATGCCTAAACTTGTGAGGAGTCTCCCATAGCCGAGTCTGTCGGGACTAAAAGGCAGGGTCCACCGCGCTAGAACAAATCACAGGAAATGTATTGAAGATATTAACAACGCTTTCGGCATAATTGACTGTAGAAATAGGAATTTTTATAAACGAAAAGGAGGTGCAGTCGAAACAATTAACCAACTTTTATACAAAATTTAAAATAAGTGTGCAGAATCCGCAGACATTTTTTGATAGCCCAAGAGCAACTTATACAAGAAGCAACATCCGAATAAAACCACTAAAAAAAACATAGACAATAATAATATGTATAATATATAATAATAATAAAAACCAATTACTCTGTTGATGGCGTAAATGATATCTTATGTAAATCTGGTGTGAACAGGTTGTGAATTTTAAGAGTACAATATTCTTTTGCATTTACTTTGTGACAAAAAAGTTGCTGAAAAATTTCCATTCCATTTAACACTTTTTTTAGTTTTTTTTTTAATATATTGAGTTTCTGTATTTTGGTAGGACTGTACTTAATGACTATGCCAAAAATGAGCGGGATCTGTCAACCAGTTTGTTTACGACATCTGTTAATATCCAGTACCCATCCAATCCACTCAATAGTGCTCGTCGACACGACGATGAGATAGAGATTCACGATTGTGAACGCATTTAAGGCATAACATGAGATAAATAAAATCGACCAGGCGCACCGTACTACCCAGATCTGGCCTCGTGTGAGTTTCTCCTCTTCCCAAAACTAAAATTGCCACTCTGGAGCACCCGCTTTGCTTCCATACCGACCATAAAACAGAATGCGACAAGAGAGGCTTTCGGAAACTTTGCGCGGCGATTTAGCAGTGTTCAAGTCGCTTTCTTTAACTTTTGCTATACATTGAAGAGCCTTAGGTATTGGTTTCGCCTATTAAATTATTCTCAATAGTTACTACGCTTTTCTGATTTGGCAGGTACCGATCTGTTCATGTAGCATTCCATAACTTTGTCCAAGTTCTGCATAGCTTCTCGTGTGGATTCGGCTTTCGAAATTTGCAAATCCTCATTATTAAATGCGTTTTCGGAAACTTTACGTGGTGATGCAATCTTAATTTCTTGTTTCTATGTGGCTCTTTAAATGCTCAGTCCTTTGAAAGCCCTACTTAAATGCATCACACTTGAAAAATTTTGAAGAGTTTTGGACTATCCATAAAACCATATATTTTTTATCTATTTTTATGACATTTTCTTTAAATGGATTAGGTGTAGAAGAAAACTAAATTCTCCACAGCAAAGGTATACTCAGTATTTGGATGCGTAATATTTATTGTCCAAGTAGAGCCTTGGAGCAGGCCTCATATTCTTCCACTACGTTTGCCCAAATATAAACTAAGTGATATCCAAGTCAAGGTGATGAATCCCGAGATCCTTGCCAGCAAAGTTGGACAGCCCCTTGGCTTATCATCTGCGGGAAGCCCGCAGAGAATGATATAAAAAGTACAATCATTCGTCAACAAGTGCTTTAGAATTATATCCGGGATATTCTGGTGCAACAGTATGAAGTGAAGTTCCTATCTGCACCCAGATAAGAACACGCAAGTGCCGTTGGATTGGCCATGCCCTTAGAAAAGACCGAAGCATCATCGTCAGGATGGCCTTTGAATGGAACCCGCAAGGAAGTAGACGAGTGGGAAGGCCAAAGGCAACCTGGCGTCGTACAGTACTAAACGAATTGTCCCTACACAACATCAGCTGGGACACAGCAAAGCAAACTGCGCCAAACAGAGTCCGATGGAATGTTCTCGTTGAAGCCCTAAGCTCCCTGGAGAAAAACTATTTGGGAAAAAAAAGCCTTTGCCCACAGTGACTTCATCTGGTCATGCCCAACTTTTAGGGTGTATGTGGAGACACCTGTGGTGGGCTCCGCATTTTTCGAAATCGAGTCTATCAGTTACTTCACTTAAGTGACTGACGGCCAAGTCGCTTTATTTTTATTCTCTTTTTTATGTGTGAAATCTTGTTTCGGGTCCTAGAGCCGGAATTATCCATGGAATGGACTTAACTTTAATTCGGTATACAAAGGAGCTGTTATTTCGTTCTTAGACTTATTTTTGTGAAGTAAGACTTGTCCCGTCCAACGAAAAAGTTTCAGTTTTTTTGAATTGGTAAGATCCCTATAGGACCAATTAAGTTTCAGTGGAGTTATGGCGTTGCAGCACAAATTGATGATCAAATTATTATTTAGTGGAGAGTATATCCTTTTTGCCAAATTGATTTTATGCAAGATGTGTGTGTCAGATGAGTTTGGTGAACTGAGCAATAGAAATGGGCATCGATTCGATTTTAAATCGATACAAACGATTCTTTTTTTTTTTTTTGACAATAGGATCGGTTTTGGTTTGTTGAGCATCGATCTTTTATGTCCATTATGGTGGATCAATTTGTATGAGGCAGAAAAATGGTTTAAAGCTCTCCACGATTTTGTTTTGGTAAGAAACTATGGGTCTAAAATAAACTCACACGCCGCACACTTTTTATCATTTTTTTTTCAAATTATTCAAAAATTGTGTTAGAACTTCCATTTACAAGGCTGACGGTTTTTTCCCCCAACCCTTTTTTACATTTATTTTACATCTATATTTATTTTTGAGTTCCGCCAAAAAGCACCTACGAATATTTTTTTTAATATTTTTCAATTTATTTTTTAATTGACAAAAAATCTAAAAAAATTAAATAAATTTGTTTCTAAATTTGTGAGTTTTCTCTTATTGCTCTCGTTACTTTAAATTTTGGAATTAAATTTAAGTGCATTTCGCATAAATATTTCTATGGGTCAAAATCCATTTTTAACATAATTTTTAATTTTGAGGATGGAAGGGAAATTAAAACTTTTAATCTAATCTCCTAGATAAATTTATGTTATGTAGAATAACTATAAGACTATTTTTAAATGCTCGCCTGGGCTATATACCCTGAAAATAAAGACCGTATCAGCTTTTAGGCTAGACAACCCGACTCGACTTTCAAAACTCTCTTTCTTCGTAATAACCTAATAATCTTATATGCCTATTTCTCGCCGAGATTTCATCATGGATGCTCCATAAATCTTAGCTCTGACACTTTTATACAACGCTTAGAACGATGATTGATGATATCTTGTATTAAATGCTTCATCAATTAAAAGTTTATTTTAATGATTTCCTTTTACAGTACATACTGAAGATTGCGTATACGCAGCGTAGCCAATAAATAAACTTTTTTTAGACATATCGGCGTAGTACATATTTCAATTTAATTAATTTGAAAATGTTTCAAACGTTTTAAATATTTAATAAGTTGGCATATTTATGCATTCCCGATGCGGGTGAGCAATAAAACCATTGGAGTAGGGATACGGAAGTGTATATCACATGACAGCCATTAGGAATATTGATTTCCATATTGGTTTGAACGCAAGTGGCAAGTGGCAGGAGCGCGCACAAAAGTCACCAAGCCTGTGTACAAGACGGAAATGCTCCAAACACTCAAAGATATGTACAAACATATGTAGGTGTGTGTGACGTGTCTGTGTGTGTGCAAATGTATTGGCCTCACTCACACACACACAAGCCGACACGCTGACGTAATGTGAAAATTATGCGTTGTAATTTGCGCCAAGGCAAGAGCGGAAGTTGACGCACTCCGGAAATGCCAGCAAAAAGGAAAACAAACACAAAATATTTAAAAGAGGAAAAGATACACCAAGACATATTACCACATACAAACAATCGTACACATGCATACATGTATGTGTATATAAGTACAAATGGGCAAAAATACCTGAAGCGGTAAGCATTTTTTTCGATTTTGATTATTTTTGAACAAGAGTAGCGAAATACAGATAAAAAAAATGGCGTACGTAAAGTCGGGCGCGGACTACTTTAGGATACCCTGTACCACTAGCTTGTAATAAAGTCCGATTTCTTCACAAAAAACCAAAAACAGAAGAATTTTTGAGCAAAAATTTTTTTTTTGACCGATCTATATGGGAGCTATATGATATAGTCAACCGATTTCAATAAAATTTGACGCAGTGCCTACATACCTTAAAAAAGATCTGAATGCCAAATTTATTTCAAATATCTTTACAAACAAACAAAACACATCAAATTTTGTATAAAAAACGTGTTTTTGGACCGATTGGTCCTATGGGAGCTTATATGATCTAGTCAAACGATTTGGATTAAATTTAGAACAGTGCTTAGGAGCTATAAAATACTCACAAATGTCAAATTTGGTCCCAATATCTTAACAAACAAACGAAACACAGCAAATTTTGTTAAAAAAACCTATTTTTTGGAAGATCGGACCTATGGGAGCTACATGATATAGTCAACCGATTTTGATGAAATTTGGTACAGTGCTTGGGAACTATAAAAAACTTTCGAATACAAAATTTGGTTACGATATCTTCATAAACAAACGAATTATTCATCTAAAACTCTTTTTTTTTGTCGAGGTCGTCTCAAACACCCCCATGGGAGCTATATAATTTATCCCCGATATCAAAAAAATAAAATAAACTTGTCTCCTATGGATTAATATGGGATCTAATGTGAAAGTTTGGTAACTCTAGCTCTTACCATCTCTGCGATCTAGGCGTTCACACGGACGGACGGACAGACGGACATGGGTATATCGACTTCTCTATACACCCTGATCATATTTTAGGTAACTTTGGGGTGTCTCCGACGTCTCCTTCTATATGTTACCTACATTTTCGGCTTGCACAAACTTAATATACGCTTGGTACCATACGGTACAGGGTATAAAAAGTTTGGACAGGACAACGTCTGCCGGGCTCACAAGTATATACTGAAACGGTTATTGAGTTCAGCATTTAAACACATCGTCCTGGGAACTGACCACGTTCTGGCGCCAATAAATTGTCTTCGGAATGTGGAAAAGGTCTCCCTGACGAGAGAATATTATTGCATTCATATCCTCTACAACTAGAACTTTATAAATTTTCGAAACCTTTGTAAACAAACTCTGGAAAGAAGAAAAAAACTCAAGAACTCAATTCAACAGGAGGGATTCACGATTTGGCCTGTTGACTTTTTCCGCAACTCAACACAAAAAAGTCTCTATTATGTTTCCATTCTGTCGAATATAAATTATTTCACACTTTTACTCGGTATTCCTAATGAGTTTATTTTTAGGTAAAAAAGAAGTTACAATATTAATTTTAAATGGTTTCTCAAATTCAAAATTAACATTGAAAAATCTTTATTAGCTAATCAGGTACTTATTAAAGAGTAATCGCTAACTTAATCTGATTTTACTAAAAAAAAACTAACAAGATGATTATTAGCTACTACTACCAATTTCATATATAATATTTTTCATGAAATTAAGTGATTTTAAAGAGAGCCATTAGAAAAGTGGCCCGCTTGACCTATTTCTGCCCATATATGTAGATATACTAATATGAAGACAAGAAAAAATTGAAATACTTTAACAGGCAAGCAGATAAAGCTCTGTGTATTATATATTATTTTCTTCCTTTTTTGGTTCCTTTTTTTGGCTGATGCTGCAGCTTTTTTCGCACATTTTTTCCTTCTGGATACGCTGTCGAGGGAAGCGGAAGTTGTTAAAATAAAACATAACACGTTTGCGAGTAAGTAAAAAAAAAAGAAAAAACGCAACAACAGATAGAACGAAGGAAGCAGCGACTATGAAGAAAAATAACTGCACGAAAATTTGTGGCTCCTCAAGAATGTGCCTGCCCCTGGTTGGTTGTGATGCTGATGCTGCCCAACACTGTGTGTGAGCATTAAGTGTGGCATGTGGCAAGGCAAAACAAGAAGCACCACAACAACAACAACAACAACACCACAACAAGAACAACTTTACATCTACAGAACAAAAGACAGCGCAAAAACAACCTGCTGCAAATGTTTAGAAATAAATTTGTGTCGCTTGCAATGTTTGCAAAAAAAAAACAAAAAAACTACCCCACCTACAAATGTTTACACCTTGTCAAGGCATACAAAATGTTCGAGCCTACCTCAGCGACAAATACACGAAACACATACACACACACACAGTGAACGACAGGACATTTATTCAGAAAACACAAAAAAAGCAAAAAACAAGAGGCGTACCCCACTTGTAGACGTGTGGAGAGGGCGGGAGCAGAAGGGAAACGTGTCAATGACGTCGACGCGAAACTCTCACTGATAACTGTCGCTGTATGTGAGTAATAATGATAATGGCTGCCGCACAGTGGGCTGAAAGTGATTTGTAGCTCGGCGAATAAGAAAATCTTTTGTAGGTGTGTTCAAAAATTAAAAAAATATTCATGAATATCTATTTTATCCCATTCAAAGTAATCCCCATGAGATATTATACACTTTTGCCAACGGTTTTTCCAATCTCCGAAGCACATCAAAAAATCATTTTTTTTTATCTTGTTCAGCTCCTCCTTTGATGCCGTCTTTATCTCGTCAATCGTAGCGTAGCGTCGTCCTGTTATGGGCCTCTTCAGTTTAGGGAACAAGAAAAAGTCACAGGGGGCCAGATCTGGGGGATACGGTGGCTGCGGCATCATTAGCGTGTTGTTTTTGGCCAAAAAGTCGCGCACAAGCAACGATGTGTGAGCAGGGTCGTTATCGTGGTGCAATCGCCAATTTTTGTTCCTCCACAAATCCGGGCGTTTGTGGCGCCATCCATTGAGATGATTGAGCTTTGGTTTCCACGTCATAACCATGAACCCATTATTCGTCACTAGCTATGACCCCCGGGAGCAAATTTGGGTCATCGCGGACAGAGTCCAACATCTCAATACCAATGTTATGCTGTTTTTGGTCGAAATTGAGCAATGTTGGTACGAATTTCGCAGCGACCCGTCTCATGCCCAAATCATTGATAAAAATCGAATGGCACGAGCCAATCGATATGTCAAGGTCCTCAGCAACTTCTCTTACGGAGATTCGACGATTGGCCAATACCATTTTCTTCACTTCATCAATTTTTTCGTCTGTTGTTGAAGTGCTCGGGCGTCCGGCACGCTCTTCGTCGTTCACATTTTCTCGGCCTTCTGAGAACATTTTGTACTACCGATAAACGTTGCTTCGGTCCAAGGTAGCTTCTCCGTATGCCACAGTCAAGAATCGGAATGCATCCGCGCACTTAATTTCGTTTTTCACACAAAATTTGATACAGGTTCTTTGTTCCATTTTTTTGAATAGGTAAAAATCGAAGACGAGAAATCACGTGCAAGCAAAGCAGCTGTAAACAATTAAGTGAACATTCAAAATGGCCGAGCTTGTCGGCATAAGTGAGAGACATGAGTACCAACATAACGCCACAAATAAATCGAAATTCGAATATACGTAATCCGCGAAAATTCAAAATTCGCGATACTTTTTGAACACACCTCGTATTGCATAGTAACTTGGGACCCTTTGTAAGGAAAGTGTTTTGGGGTTATAGGAGGAGTACTTTTGAAGAAATGTAGCTCAGCAAATACACAATGAAATGAGTTATATGGATAAACTCGGTTGACTTCAATTTCGAACGACATCAAAATCGATTAGAACTTGTGTAGAGGATCGTACCCAAATTCCCCTCGGTGACTAACCATAGTATCTTCGCGGGCCCCTTCCATAGGCTTCATGTTGTCATTCATAAGTCGTAGCATATATAAAAAAGTTCAACAATTTGAACTATTTTGGAACCAATAAGTAAAAAAAAAAATATTTTTCCTACACAATATTATTGAGCACGAGATATAAATGTAGAAAATACTCCCTGTGAACGCGTAATGTAAATTGGGTACATTCCCTAGTCATTTATGATTACGCAAATATTCTTATTCCCTTCGAATAAATACTAATACTAATAAAAAAAAAGAGCTTATTCCTCGAAGAATCTGGTTGCTCTATAAAATTATATTATAATTATATGCATAGTTTCTAAGTGTATGTTCTTCTACACACTCTTTAAGAATGTTAGAAGAATTTCTTCTCAAATAACTTAAATCTGAGAATTAAATAATTTCAAGCAGTAGCCAAGAATGGGTTAATCTACAGGGGTTAACACCACCATGTCCATGTTGTCGATTAAATTTCCATTCAGTTAACTAAGGAAATTCTTGCCCAAACGAACGATTTTTTTTCATCATCTTCATTTCTTCTTACTTTAATAATAACAAGAACATTAAAGATTTTTTGTACTCGCCTTAGTCTTAGAACTACTTTACTAGACCGATTCCAAAACCGCACTAAATTATTGAGATGGTTCTTCTGGCATTGTGATTCTTCTGGGTAGAAGAAGAATTCTTTAATTATGTATTATAAAAGTCCGGCCAAGAAGAAAATGGCTTAATGACGTCAAAGCAGACTTGAAGACGATGAACATTCGCAATTGGAGAGATAAAACTTGAGAGAGTGAACTGGAGGAAGATTGAAGCTAAGAAGAAAAAATCCTATAATTGATCGAATTTTCGGCTGCCAGAATCTACGATGCCATCCTAACTTAACTCTTCTAGAATCCTAAGCAAACTTTTTCTTAATTAGGAAGATAACTTTTTATATAGTCAGTTTTTCCTCAGGGGACCAGCACAGAGCAAACAATATTATTATATGTACTATATACAAAGATTATAAATGTTTATTATGTTCGTATACACGTTAGTAAAAAACAGAAGTAGCCGTGGCAGACTCTATAGAGAAAATATATTTTTGATTAGCATAAACAGCCGACGTAGCCATATCTGTCTGTCTGTCCGTTTATCTGTGTCTTAGTCCGTAACCAAAGGAACCACGAAACTATTATAAGCACAGCCAAAATTTTACCGACGATTTTCGCATTATCTGTACGCAGATCAGGATTTAGCGGCTTATATCTACACTATAAAAGCAACCCACAGTGAGTATTAGGAATAATAATTTTAAAATAAGATAAAAACTTCAAAACTTCTTTATTTTCAAACCCCTCTCCAACAAACTGCCTTGAATCCAGCTATTTGCAACACTGTTAGTTAAAGATTGACTGTAGTCAATAAAACTGGCATAGCAGTCTTAAAATGGAAGTGATTTTTTCTTTTTTCCTTCCTGGACTAGTCTTTACCAATTACTTCAAAAACTTTCGAAATAGTAGATTAACTCGTCACATACCATCTTTTTTGCATTACGCTTGGAAATTATGAAAATTTAAAATTATTTGGGAATTCTTATTAAAAATTAAGGATATTTTAGAGTCGGGCATGCACGACTGTAGCATTCTCGGAATCATAGAAATTAAAGGAAGTGCAGGGAACATTATGGTCGGAATCACTCGAAATGTATACTCAAGACCTCAAGGTGATTAGTGTTTTAGGTTCTTCATCACAATGAGTATTTTTAATTATTCCATTAAAGCTCATAACTTTTTTGTGTTATATAATCGGGCTATACAATTTATTCCGTAGAAACTCAAGAAATACCTATACACGTTCCTTTCAATTACTATCGTTTAACCCATTTTTATTACGATAATATCAATCTAGAAGCGAAAAATTCGCCTTAAATATTCTATTCGTTTTAAATAAGCTATTAACAATATTATTCCAACAATAATTTTTCAGCACATAGAAAGTAGAGCTGGGCATCGATTCGATTTTAAATCGATTCTTTTTTCTGACAATAAAATCAATTTTTGCTTTTTGAAAATCGATCTTTTTGACTCATTCAACTTTGTGAAATATGTACTTTAGAGCGGGTATGGGCTTTCAGGGTTTTTGATTTTTTTTTGGGTAATTTAAAGTATTTTTGTTCAAGAAACTATGGGTCTAAAATTAATTCACTTTTTCAAAATATTCAAAAATTAACTTTGACCTTTCATTTACAAGGTCGAAAACATTATTTTCTTCTAGCCAAATATTTATTTGGTGGCTTTTGGGGTCGAAAAGATCGATTCTCGTAAATTGGAGATCGATCCCAGCTCTACTAGGAAGGCCGTGGCATATTGTTACATATACGCACCCCTCCTCTACAATTGGAATAGTCACGGATGCATAAAGCATAATTTAATAATTTTACTATTCATGCTGATTTATTTAAGAAACAGTTCAAAATTTGTCCACAGACACTAATTTGTCTGTCAGGCCTTTTTTCAGGAGATCGGAATAAGGAGAAGAAAGAAGTGTGAATATATACCATTAAAAAATAATATTTTGGCGATACCTCACACAAAAGGCTTATAAGAACTTTTTAAACTGATGTTGCATGCACGCAACTGAGTAAGAAAATGGATTAAAATTTATCGGCAAAACTCAATAAAATTTTCCGTTCTGAAAATCACGATTCTCCGAAAGTATTTTCGATATTAAAAAAATACGTATCAATATCAACACTCTAAGCTTCATGTCAAAGCACTTTCAGAATATTTGATATTCAAATCTTTAACTTGTTCAAAAATTTAGTTAAAGATGGCATCAATTCCGGCATTAAGATACCATGTTCCCCTTCCCATCAAAATTACTGTAAGAACCGAAAATATTCAACTAACTTGAAGTTAATAATACCATTTTTTTTTAACAATAATAATACTATTATTTTAAGTCTACATGAATTTAATTCGAAGTTCAAAGATTTTTTAGATGTTATTCCCCCATTTTGAATCTTTCTTGAAAAGATAACTATAAAAAAACTGAATCACGCAAGTTATATACGCTTAGTTTATTTTGTAATAATAAGTCAGAGAGCGAATTGGAAATCTGGGAAATATTAAAAAAAATATTTATATTGTTAAACAAGATTATCCCGTCACCATAATTCGTTACGTGACGATTTCTAATCATTTTATTCTACAAACTTTTTAATGGAATCAAAAATTATAAAACCGAAAAAGAAACAACATTTTATCGACTTTAGATTATTTCATCTTTTTTCTTTTTATGTATTAACCTGCATATCCTGCCCCACTGTGCAGTGTTTAACGCACATTTATTAAATTTGGTTGGCTTTTTTTTTGCTTATATTTTTTCGCACAACAATGGACACCAAAGAAGACATTTTAAATTGCCGAGTTGAGTACATAATTTGCTTAATGGTGATTTATAGTTGGGCCAAGAAGAGATGCCGTCGCGTCCGTCCTTCAGTCCTAATAAATGGTCAAAATTTGCAAATGTTGTGGTGCTCTGTAAATGGCAACCATTCCCCAGTGCAAGGATACCAAAGACCGCACTTAGCATTGCTTTTCTTTCTTTCATTCTATTTTTTAGTTTTACTTTCAGCTGTTGCCTTACATTTTTCAAATCCTTTCCATTAGCCCCTCATTTGGCTTAAACTCGGGCTCATTTTCAGGATTCTTTTTCATTCCATTGTTTTAGGTGTTTGCGAGCCAGCTGTGAAATGTTCGGAAAACTTTTTACTCGCCGGGTTTGATGCTATTTAATTAAAATAGTTTGTGCCATTTAATGAGCTTAACTAATTTTGGTTTGTTCGACAGCTGAATATGCTGCTGGTTATAACGTTTTTTTCGCGAAAAATTGTCGGAACATAGTTTATGCTGGGCATAATAAATTTAATGAGTTTGCCAGCTTTCGGCATCGAATAAAGTCAGCGCTGTGGAAAATTGCATCATGTTTAATTTAATGTTTTTTTGTTATATCAATTTTATGGTTTGATAATTTTAAATGAAAAAAATACGGCTAATTATTATATGTTGGAAATTTATGTTCTGATATGTTTGTAGGCTATTATTTTGCGACAAGTATAGATAAATTCTAAACCAACTAGCGGGTATTTAGCATATATGGAATGTCTTTTTTTCATAATGAAAATATTTTCATTGGTTTTAAAATTCAAATCGCGTTGGTGAACAAATAGCATTATATGTATTTTTCTATAATTATAAAACCACTTTAATAAAATGTTAAACAAAATAAAAACTGCAAATTAGTAAATTTCGTCATAATAACATTTATACGATTTATGAACACGAGAAATAAAGAAATATTTAAATTTATTGATTTCTATAATTAAGTAAAAGCCGTGGTACAATTTATGGTAGAAATTTTGTATATAGTTAAGAGTATCTACA
Organism: Chymomyza amoena; assembly: GCA_037043745.1. Classification (NCBI taxonomy): domain Eukaryota; kingdom Metazoa; phylum Arthropoda; class Insecta; order Diptera; family Drosophilidae; genus Chymomyza; species Chymomyza amoena. The sequence continues at coordinate 12,668 of JBAMAX010003694.1, forward strand.
AGAGTACGTTTCTTCTTAAAACGATGGAATTAGCCTCCAACTGAGGAACACTAGTCCTCAATCTCAAATGTCCGACTCATAGCATGCATATAAAAAAGGCAGCTCTACTGAGCCGGCTCTTCACTCGGTGATCTCTTGAATCGAGAAGTCATTTCATCACAAAGAATTTTCACAAATGACCTTTCTAGACATTGAAGGTGTCTTTAATAATGTCACACCTGACACCATCACAGACGCACTGAGGGAACTCAGGATAGATTTTCGGCTAATCAGCCTCATTGCTCAGTTGCTCAATTGTAGAGTCATCCAAGCCTCTCTTGGCGCTTCCAGTATCGTAAGTTACGTAAGTAGGGGAACACCGCAAGGTGGACTTTTGTTGCCCTTCCTTTGGAAAGTCGCCATAAATGGACGTCTGAGTACCCTGGAAGAGGGTAGATGCTAAATAACTGCATACGCTGATGACGTAGCAATTTCCTACCCCCAAACTCTCTGCAAGCGTATGATCAACGCCCTGCGTACACTCTCAAAATTGGCCGCGGCTAGTGGATTGGTGGTAAATCCAAATAAGACAAAGCTTATTCTCTTCACCAGGAAGTAAAAGCTTCCTTCTCTTATAAATCCAAAGCTTAATGGTACGACCCTACCATTTAGCCTAAATGGGCGCCTAAAAGCGGCGGGTCTTTTTAAGAACATTCGCTTCGGACATACTTCAATAGAACGGGGGCTCTCTGACGAAATTGACTATATCATACCGCACCTACAATTTGGGAAAAGGGTAAAGGTGACGATGGAGGAAGACGGCTGGCGTAAAGACCTTATACCCAGTCACAATACCTATAACCTATTTACTGACGGCTCAAAGATGGAAAAGGGCGTTGGTGCTGGAGTATACTGCTCGGAGCTTAATGTAAGTCAAAGTTACAGGCTTCCGGACTACTGCAGCATCTTCCAGGCTGAGGTATTCGCCGCAATGAAGGCGGCTGAGCTGGCATGCACTGACACTTCAACTGGAACAAAGATTAACCTCTTTATTGATAGTCAAGCCGCTATTAAGGCTATTGTATCGCACTGTACATCCTCCTTCCACGTCCTTGAATGCCAGGCAGTCATCCTACTGGGTGCCTGGACATAAAGGCATAATGGGGAATGAAATGGTGGATGCAATTGCCAAAAGCGGTGTTGAGCTTCCGAAGGGACAAATACACGACGTACGCCGACCGATCAAATATCTCAACTCTATGCTGGAGTGCAACATGAAGCGCAGAGCTGAAGCTAGATGGAAAAATCTAGACAGCTGTCACACAGCGAAAATCATGCTGGCTCTTTACGAAAGAAAACAAAGTAATTTTATAATGAAACTCTCACGCACTGAATGCAGGACCATCACGGGTGTGCTAACAGGACACTGCCTCTTAGCGAAGCATGCGCATAGGATGGGACTAACGACAAGCGAATTATGCAGGATCTGCAGGGATCCGGAAGTCCCTGAGACCCTAGCACACGTACTCTGCGACTGCCCAGCCATCTCTAGACATCGTGTGGCTACCCTAGGAGAACCAGCGTTTGTCGGTCTAGAAGAGGTGGCCAGGCTGCAAGTTGGTCGGCTACTTAATTTCGCCAAAAAAGTAAAATTTTTAACCGACCATCACTTCGCGTAATAACCTCAAATCTGGTACAGCTAAGCACCAAAAGGTCTATGCTAGGCTGCACTCTGTTGTGTGGCCAGCCAGTGTAACCTAACCTAACCTACCATTTAGCGACTCAGCCAGATACCTTGGGTTAATCCTCAACAGCAAACTGGACTGGAACCTAAATACAGAAGATCGAAGAAAAAATGCCACGATCGCTTTATACACTTGCAACTAAGCCATTGGACTTAAATAGGGCATGCCCCAAACATAGTTCACTGGATATACACTGCCATTGTCAGACCTATACTGATGTAGGGTGTCTCGATCTGGTCACCTACCTCAGTAAAGGGGACCTACCTTAAAAAGTTAAGTAGGGTTCAGCGAACCGCCGAACTTACCATTATTGGTGCTCTACGATCCACACCAAACGAAGCACTAGATGCGATTCTAAGCCTCCAACCTCTGAACAAGGTGGGGAAACAAGAAGCCATTCTATCAGCTTCATGCATGATAGAGAAAAAAAAATGGAATGATCAAGATTTTGGTCGTGCAAAGTTTCTTTATTGAAACTCACTTATTCCCGAAAGCACAGACTACTGCATACCGCAGGAACATTTCATAGCCAAATTCAGAGCCTATATTCCAACCAGAGAAGAGTGGAATACAGGTGTACCTGGCCCAGCGGGCTCGATAAAGGTATGCACGGACGTTTCCAAGCTAAACGACAGAGTAGGCGGAGGCGTCTACGTTGTGGACTTAAACGTTATAACTGCTTTTCAACTCCCGGACCACTGCAGTGTTTTTCAGGCAGAGGTCACTGCAATCTGGGAGGCTTTAATAACAAGAAGAAACCTACAAGTTCGAAATAAGAACATTTGTGTCTACTCGGACAGCCAAGTGGCTATTAAGTCCCTAGTTTCGATGACCTCGTGTATGAAGTCAGTGAATAACTGTCGCTTGTCTCTAGGGGAGATGGCTGAGCAGTTCAATTCACCTCATGTGGGTTCCAGGATATAGGGACTTCGAGGGTAACTGTATTGCGGGTGAACTGGCTTGACAAGGAACTACCAGCATTCTCCTTCAAGACAAGGAGTGCCTGGGTATGCCCATGGCCAGCAGTAAACTGAGAATACGCAATTTTTTCGCTCTCTGTGCAAATAAAACGTAAAATCGGACATAGAACACGTGTAAGATCTCGCGGCAAACTTGGCCAGCATACTGCAGTAAAGAATCAAAAAATTTTGCTGTCCGAATAGAGCCCAGTGCTCCACTGTTTTCCGTGCTATCACGGGACACTGGCGAGAGGGAAACCACGCATTCAGGTTGAATGCTCTCCATCATGACTTCTGTAGAAGCTGTAGCGATAAGGAGGAGCTGGAGACGGTGTCAATCTGTCATTGCCCTGGGCTGGGCAGAAAAAGATTTAGGTTCCTAAGCTCATACTTTCTTGAAGATTTATCTCAGCTCTCTGAACAGAGTCCAAAATGCCTTTTAAGATTTAGGTCTACTTTTGGCTCCACGGCTTCGTGAATAAGCAAAATTGCCGTATTTGGGGAGAAGATCAACCCGAAGAGGTTCACCAGCTGCCATTACATCCAAGAAAAACAACGGTTTGGTGGTGTCTGTGGGCTGGTGGAATCATTGGTCCGTATTTTTTAAAAATGAGCAAGGTGCGAACGTTACCCTCAATGGCGCACGCTATCGGACCATGTTAACGGACTTTTTGCTGCCTGAAATTGTTGCCCGTGATCTCGACGACATTTGGTTCCAACAGGATGGCGCTCCGGTCCACATTGCCAATGAAACAGTTGCTCTATTGCGAGGTCAATTTGGAAGCCTTGGAAGTGAACATTGCTCATGTTATTGGCCAAATACCAGTGGAAATGCTTGAGCGAGTCATGGAAAATTGGACCTTCAGGATGGACCATTTAAAACGCAGTTGCGGAGAACATTTGAACGAGATTATTTTTAAAAAACAAATGCTATGAAATATCCTTTCGAAATCATAAATAAAGATCCCATCATTCCTTTGAAATTTGCATTTGCCAGATCATTAAAAAGAAAGGTCTTAATGAATCACCCAATATACTATTTTGTGAACGGCTCTGTGAATTTTATACAAAAAAAGCCATAGCTCTAGAAATAGTGTTAAGTGCCAAATTTAACAAATGAACCTATTTTCAAGAGCCTCACAAAAAAAAAATTCCAAGGAGATGAAAATCTTTGCAGTTCTAATGCAACATTATAGTTTGCCTTACGGATATACGGGATATATAATAGAAAGCAAATTTCTTTCTTTTTTTTTGTTCAATTTTGTACAAATACTTTTAAAAAATATGTTATAGGCTATAAAACATTATGGCTCCATATACTGCGCTCAAAAGTATGCTATATTTTTTACAACTTCTTCTACATGGTTATATAAAAGCCATATGGATTGGATTTATTGCAAAGCACAGTCAAGCCTCGTTTATTTTACATATGTATTTAATTTTTTTGGGATTTTCACTTAATATAATGTTGCACAAACATGGCTGCACAATATACAAACAACTTATTGGCCTATTTTGCATAAATACAAATGTGTGCTATACGTCCTGGTGCTGGCTCGTTGAAAGGAATCTCACATGCGGCATTAATTCCGCCGGCACGCCTTGTAAACAGGCGTTATTTATGCTGATTGCTGGGGAATTTCTCCAAACCTCATTTGAATCACTTAGCCGCAGACAAAAGCCGCAATGGATTGCTTTTTAAAGCGCACAAAAGTTAAATTAATTTATATAATGTTTTGTTGTATGTTGAAAGTTGAAACGTGCCACAGTCTCGTGTCTCGAACAAATGTGCCAACGATTAATGCAATGGAATCTTTTTCTAGAGATTAAATTTTTTGCAGCAGAGCAGAGAAAATGAAATTAATATTAAACAATGCGTGACATTTTTACACTGAACAACATGAAACAATAAAGCAAAGCAAAAAAGCGATAAAGGCGACAAAAATGGTAGAAAGGAGACGGGCGAGTGTGTGGGGGGGTCGGCGGAGAAAGTGAAATTCCATTAAAATTGTATGGCTGCATGTGTACACACACACACAAGCACACACACATACACAATATATACGCTATATGTGTATATTTATATATGTACCATATATGTATAAATAAATAAAACAAAATTCGCGGTGTGTTGGTCTGAAAAGAACCCCGCAAAGCAAATTAAAACGGAGCAACAACAAAAAAAAAAAACAAAGTTAAACAACAAAATGGAATACAAAACCCAAAAAACGAATTAAAAATTCAAGCACAACGAATCCGAAAACGAAATGCATAAAAGCTCATGGCAATAACCACACACACACACGCACTCACACACACACACTCACACACACACTCGCACACGCACACACTCAAAGCGTGGGAATAAGCTAAAAATCGAGGCATGACAAAAACGTAAAGAAAGCAAATTTGCATAAATACAGTATTTGCTTACGTCTGTGTGAGTTTCTACATAAAGGGTCATTCTTTATGAAACCAAACGAGTTAAAAAAAACAAATCGAGATTTTTTTGAAAAAAATACTAAATACTTTTGATTATTAAATAATTGTATAGAAGTTTCTACACAAAGGTTCATCCTGATCAAGAAAGTTAGACAAAAATATGTTTTGTAGGTGCTATTGAAGAAAGCCGGGCAAAAAAAATAGAAAACAATCTCATTTCAATCTATTTATTTTTGTTTTTAACAATTTGTTCATTTTAGAATTTTGGATAAATAGTTTATAACATCTCAACCAGCTTTAATAATAAAAAAATATTTTAATAATTGCATTAATAATTTTTTTTTTAAATTGACAAATATCAAGAATAACACAATAATCAGCATCTAGTTAGACACATAAACGGGATGGTGAAAAGCTTTCTGGATGGTAATCCAGTAAAAAGATTAAAAAGACGATCGTTAAAAAATATAATTCCCTAGCTCCAACATTAATTAGGGCAGTTGATTACCACCCAAGATTGGCGACAATAAAACATGTGATAAATGCCAATATACCTATAAATATAAATGAATTTTTGAGTTTTTCAATAAAAAAAGAAAAAAAGCAATTTAAAAGCCAATATCCCCGGCACAAAATTCAAGCACCTGTCTGTCATTCTGTTCGAAATAATCTTTGATTTCCTTTCTTATTTTTCAAAGAATAGCCCTCAGGTGTCGTAACCTTGCTTTCTAGACCAAAGTGCACTGTTTATATTTTTTCCGTAAAAATTTAAATTTAAAATCTGTCGGGAAGCGCGTCGATATTGGGGCATGTGAAGGTGACGGTAAAAGACTGAAAATAATTCACGAATGAATGGTTACTTTTCATAAGAAGATTACTTCGTCAAGAATAGTACCATGTTGCTAAATAATGTCTGGATCTAGGATCGAACCAAAGTAGATTCTAACCAATACTCCTACCAATGGAGAAGACTACTAGATATAATTACTTTCAGCTCATGAAGAATATCTTCATTGAGATTTGGCAAGCAAAAAGTTGGTCTATAAGGGAATAAAAAGACAATCTGATGTTTTTTTTAAATTTAGAGGATACTCTTTTGCTTTGGAATAATGAAAAGAGATACGGAACCCATTTACTATAACACTAACGGCGAAGGAATAGCAGCTACTTGGAATAAAAGCCCATATACGAGCTACATGTAAAGCTTGAATTCTAAATCCTTCATGACTTTATTTTAAAGTAATAATAGATGGAACTAAACCGATGCATGTATCACGTATTGCGGATTATATCATATTTTTAACGTTATAAGGGCTGGCTTTAAGACACATTTTCCAAAATTTTCACTTATTTTAAAAATATAGTGTAAATGTCATTATTTTTAGATAAAAAAGTCGAAAAATTGTCTGTGGTTAAGACCAGGGATTGTAACTCTTATAATTTTTAAGATAAAAATTATAAAATAATCTTTATTTGTATATTTTTTTTCCTCATATTTTCTTAATAATTCTTATTTTTTGTCTTAAAAAATTATGAAATAATATGTAAATACCAATTTTTATTTAAAAATTACAAACTTATTCTTATTTTTCTATTATTATAATCAAAAGTTGAAATACAAATTATTGACCATTTTACAAATAGAGTATTAAGTTATTCCGCAAATTTTTCTATAAATTGAAAATAAAAGTTACGCAACAGTTCTTATTTTAAAATTTGGAATTAATAAAAAAATATTAATATTAATTATTAAAATATTTTTTCATAATTTTTATTTGAAAGCTTGATTTTTTAAATAAAAATTAAGATTCAAAATTTTTTCTTATATTGAAAATAAAAGTTACGCAGCAATTTTTATTTTCATTTTGTAAAATAAAAATTGAAATTAATAAATAATATTAATATTAATTATTTAAATATTTTTTCATAATTTTTATTTCTTAAGTCAAAAAATAGGAGAGCTTGATTTTTTAAAATAAAAATTAAGAATAAAATTAATCCTTATATTGAAAATGAAAGTTACGCATCAATTTTTATTTTAAAAATTGAAATAAATAATATTAATTATTTTTTTTCAGCTTTAGAAATAACCATTCTTCTATTTTTTCTTTCTCAGAAATTTTGATTAGTTTTTGTTTTATGTAGTTATTTTCTTTTATGGAAGTTGAATACATATTTTTTTTATATAGCCAACAAAGACCGTATACCAAAAAGTTGGGAATAATTTGGAATCCTGTACTTCCCAAAGTATCCAATAATAATATTTTTACAAAAAAGATTCTAATAATTCGGAGCCCCTTTTTTCGTAAAATTATGAACAAATCTGCCTCAGAAATTACTATTTTACCTTTATCTCTTTCTCAGAAATTTCGCTTAGTTTTTTTTACGTATATATACTTTATGGAAGCTGAATATATGTTTTTCCCCATAAAATTGCTAACGTAGACAGTATCCCAAAAAAATTCCGATTATTTTCGACTCCTAATATTATGTCGAAAAGTTCCAAATATTTAGAAAACCCCTTTTGGCGTATAATTTCAAACAACTATACTATATTAAAAAGTTGCGAATATTTTGCAGCTCTATTTCTCATAAAGACTACCAAATCCACTCTCCTAAAAATTTCGGAAAACTTCGGAAAATTATTTTTCGCAAAGTTACGAAGAAAGGTAATATCCCAAAAAGTTACAAATATTTCGGTACACTATTTTCCGTAATAATCCGAACAAATTTCACTATACTATATCACAAATACATATTAACTACCTCTATTTCCTATTAAGGGGGTCTTACTATGTAGCAGTTTAAAAAAATCGATTTATTTTTTTACATTTTTTTCATCTAAATAGTGCTAGAAATACGCTAGTAAAAGGATTTAACTGTGGACGGGCTCGCTTTTTCGTTGTCACTGGACAGAGCATTTTTCACGGTCACGCGCGGTCGTTTTTCGTGTTTCTGCTGTAGTATCGCGTTTACGTTGTCAATCTTTAAACGTGTTTTTCCGAAAGTCGTCTTTTTAGAGGTGGGGTGAACGTTTTCGAAAAATCTGCCTGACCGATCTTGTCATACTAAACATTTTTATCATCAGAAAACATGTCGCAACAGATAGACACGAGGTTTTTTTGAAATTCTTGTCCAAAAATTTTTAACAGCCTTGAATAGCAGAACAAAAGTGCCAACATTTTTTTTTTTCCATAATTCTATTACTATAAGAATTTTTTGAATTTTTTAAAAATCTCGTGTCTATCCATAGCTAAGGGGATAAGAAAAATTAATTTTAAAGGTTTTTTGGTTGGATCGGCCAAAATCGTTCACCCTATGCGCCCTGGACCCTTTTGAAGAGGACGCAGTGAAGGACTTGTAGCGGTCACATGCGTCATTTTGTTGTAAAACCAAAAAAACTATGTAAAGTTCAATCATGAATGATAACAATACAAAAAACTGCTTCCCGAAATCGTTTGTAGTTTTCTAGTAATCAATTTTTGAATATAGCGCTCGGAAATGAGGTATTACATAGTAACACACCCTTAAAGTACGACCAAAATCACACTCCTAAAAATTTCGGAAAATTTTGAAACCCTATTTTTCGCAAAGCTACAAACATAGGCACTATCTCCAATAATATTACAAATATTTCTGAACGTTATTTGCCTTAGAACTATGAAAAAATCCCACTATACTATATCAAAAAGTAACGAATATTTTACACCTCTCTTTCGCATAAAATTACTACCAAACCCACTGTCCTAAAAATTTCATGCAATCGCATGAAATTAAACTTTTCAAACACATCCTCTAATAAAATGGCTTCTATTAGTGCTAGATTAAATGTGCAAGTATTTATTTATTTTTTAAGGTATACTCTTATTGTATTAAAAAATAAATTCACTTTCAGAGACATTTTCTCAGTGATTTCAATAACTTAAATTATTTCCCATTCAGATCTTTATGTCCTACTAAAAAAATCAGTACGACATAAATTATATAATTTTAAGCAAAATATTTCGTTTCGATTATAATTTTCCATAGCTGGATTAGGTTCTGAAAACTGCCTCAACGATTTTTAAAAACTAATAATGCAGATCGATTCATGGGTAAGAAAGACATTTTGTTTTTCATCTATAAATCATTTATTAGTTTTTAAAAATCGTTAATGTCAGTTCTTTCACCCTTTTCACCTGAAGCCATTGTTTTCTAAATTTGTAATTAAGAGATAAAAGATATTATGCCTCAGCCGTAAGTCCTGTTTAAAAATCTGTTAAATTTTCCTCACAATTATCATCCATTGCAAATAAATCTGAAAAAAAAAATCTTACGGAGTTACTGACACTATTATTAACAGTCCAAATTATGCATCTGCATCATTTACTAATTCTTGAAAATATAAAATTAAAAACTCCGAAGAAAACATGTTCATACAAAAATCCCCCCTCAAATGTAAGCAAATGTCCTTCAAAGAATTTATAAATAAAAAAACTATATTTAACGCATGATTTCTCCAAAAACCGCCCATATGCTAGAAACCTAGAATCCCACGCACACACACACACACACACACATACACCCGCTGAAGCGCGCAATCAGAAAACCTGCTCTCGAAAGGGACCTAATTTGTCTCCACCACGTCGCCACACATTCAAATCCCCCGCTGCAGCCACGCCTTTGGCTATCTGAGCGCTTTGTTGTTAGTTCGAGATTCTCTTTTTTTTGGGCCTTGCTGCCTGCTGAATGTGTGACAAATAAAATATTTAAATATTTGTGACGCCACAGCAAACATTTTGATGTCGCACTGACAAAATGCCACAGAAAGTTGCAAATTGTGGTTATTGTGGCCAAAGCAGAAAAAAATGTAAAAATACAAAAAAAAATCGCATACATGACTTGCAACAAAAAAGCAAAAGGATACGTTAAAGTTTGAAAATTTTTCGGTTGGCAAAAAGTTGCCTTGTTCATTTGTATTTGTGCTACACACACACACATGCACACACTGACACCCCTATATAAAACAAATTACAAAGCAACAAAAACAACAACAATACAAATGAAAATCATCGTCATCATCATCATCGTCCTTAACATGCAACAACATCAACCGAAAAAAACGAGAGAAAAGGCACAAAAACTTTTTGCATTTGAAACGGAAGTGATTTCATCAAATATTCATATTAACTAATTGGATCTGAAGCCATTTTGTGATACACATAAATATATATATATTTATTTTTTTGAATGTCCTTCAATGCGGATATTGCCTGCAGGCTGTTTCCTCCAACTCCCTTGAAATTGTAATTTAATACATATGTTTGTTTTCAATTAAAAATGTATCTGTCAACTAAATGAATGGATCATAAGTGCTACCTTGTATTTTGACGCCATTTTGTTGTCCATTGTAAAAGTCCTTGCACTCACCTAAACAAAGAAAAATAAGAAGGAGAAAATATTTTTATTAGTGTTGTATAATGTAAAAGCAATTTGTAAATGTTTTATAGAGCTAATATTTTAAATGTGTGAGTTGATTTGCAGCAGCTCTTTTAGAACCAGTTTAAAACCAGTCTAAAATCTCATTGAATTTTTAAGTTAAGCTTCGAAATGCCTGATTTCTGATATAAAAATAGATCTATTGTTAAAATTACATTTGGAAATCGAAAAATTGCTATAGGAGTCCATAATAAGAATAAGCATAAATGACAAAAAAAAATTTAATCTTTGAAGGTAGTAGGAAAAATGGTTCCAGATGCATGGCTTATAGATACTGCATGAAGAAGAAGAAGAGAAGCTAGAACGAATATATTGCCTTTTAGAGCCTCGATCTCAAACCAGCTTAAAAAATATGAGAAAACCCATCTTTGCAAAGCCGCTATAGATATATATCATGCAAGTTTGTGGTATGGCAAAAATAATAATAGTTTGGATTGCAATGTAAGACGAATATATATCAATTTTCTAAAAACATTCGTAGTTTTTGGCTGAATATGCACGAAACGCCACCAGTAAAAATAAACATAAAAAATGATTGCCTCAGCCCCTAAATCCCCAATCTATATATATAAAATAAACTTATGTTTTACGTGTTACGGGTTAACTCATGAACGCGTCGATGAAATCTGATTTTTGCGTATGTTAGAGGTTGTCAATATGGAGGTTTTAAGCCTATTGCGATGTGTATGTGTGTATTGGTTCGTGAGACATACGCATATTTGTGAATATCGTGAGTATAGCGTTGTAGAAAATTGTTCAACACCGGATATTTGACATTAAGTGCAGACAGAAGCGTAGTCGCAAAGGGGTTGAAATGTAGCTACTGTGGGGCTTGACTTAATTAGAGATGCGAGCTCTCTTAAGAATACTTAAGTTCGTCCTTTCGGCTTTTTAGAGAGTCATGAAAGCCAACTAATCCAAAATTCTTATTTTTGTCTAGATAAGCTAACTAGAGAATCTTACGATGTTTATACACTTAAAGAGTATTCAAAAAGCTAGGGCAGGACAACGTTTGCAGGACTTACTAGTATACACATAAAAAGATGACGAGTTTTGGCTTAAAAACCCAAATATTCAATTAAAATGCTAAATTTTGACGTTATATGGAAAAATTATTTTTTTTAAATCTGCAAGCTTGAAATTTTAAAATCGCGATTCGACTTTATCGGCTGCATACTAATTGAGCCACCCTAAAGCCACAGTATATAGTAAATATTGATATAAGGTGGACAACCTTCAATTTATTCGTATATTTTTCAATAAAATTCGGGAAGTTTTGGTGTATATGCTAGATAGAAACTACCTATTTATCTATGAAAAATAATGTCGTTCATATGATCGCCGCGAGTTATTCTACAAAAATGTTTTTTTCACAGATCGACCATATACATATAATATGTATGTACCAAAGCCAGCATTTACCAACATATTATTATGAGTGTCTATAATTGTATAATAAGTGTTTAACAACCAATCAAACAGATGACCCACCCTGTATAAACATCAAAGATACCGTTCAAGCATACTTAGAAAAATCTTCAGAGAAACGTGGCATACACAGCCATCGACATATTATTTGTAATCTAAAAAATAAGAAACGAACTATCATATTTCATTTCTCATATACGTATATCAGTGGGGGATCCACGGGGGTTTTCGGGTTCGGACTCCCCTTCGGGATCAGAAAACCCTAATAAAAATATTTTTCACAATTTTTTTTCTTTACACTTACAATTAATTCAAGGATAAAAAGACAAGGTTTAAAATCAAAAACGAAAATAATAATAATAATAAAAATTATAAAAGATGGATTTCTCTGGACAGATTTCTCTGGACCCCCCCCCCACCTATACCAAAATCCGGGATCCGCCCCTGATATATATAAATCTACTTAATATATATACTCTCTATGTTATACTCTCTAAAAATGGTTGGGGGTATATCAAGAAGTATATTAGGTTTGCAGTAAAAAGAAAAACAGACATCGGAGAAATTTTCATTGTGTCGCCATGACAGCCCGTTCTTGGGTTACGGCCGACCTCAATAGTTCTCGCCAGGCGCCTCTGCTTTGCGCGCGCCTTCTTCTATAAGAAATACCGAAGAAGGATAGGTTCGGCTCTACTGGATCTTTCCATCGGAGTCGTGGTCATCCACTTCGTCTTCCTTCGTCGGCTTTCGCTTCGAATACCTTTTTCGCTGGAGCATCGTTATCCATACGTACGACATGCCCGAGCCAGCGCAACACTTATTATGATGCACTGGACAACATCTATGTCATCGTAGAGCTCGTACAGTTCTTGGTTCATCCGTATGCGATAGTCGTCTTCAAAACGTACGGGACCGAAGATTTTACGAAGAATTTTCCTCTTAAAGTTAATCTAGACTTTTCCTTCAGTCTTTCTGTACCAAGGCTATGAATAGCATTTTGTGTACCCTTGATGGGATATAGGTACCGGATATGAAAATTGGTTCCCAACTCTGCTATTAACTAATCGTTCTGGTGGTAGCTCTACATTTTTTTAATACTTTAAGGCAATTTTTTGTGGAACTAAATCAACCGACCCCCTCTCGGGGATTGCCACCTTTAGGGGCAATGAATCCATGAGCGATGCCTGCGGTAGCATAGCTATCGGTAAGGCCACCCATGCCGGTAAGGTCGAGGAAGAGTCCTGAAGCTAAGAGCAGTCCAAAACAAGCCCTGATGCCTTTTTGGGAGCCAAATTGCCATCAAGTAAGCGTCTTATAATTGATATACCACAAAATTTTGATATACAATAAATTTAAATCCACCCACTGAGTATAAGAAAGTTAAGCACGCATGCTCTTAAACAATTCCTGAAGATGAACAAATTTTCTTAATAAATTCTGACAAAAAATGACTTACTGAAAACTTGAAGCCAACATACGCCAAAAAATTGCGTTAACAATGCTAAAATGTGCCAGTTAAAGTACAGGCCCAATTCCAAGAAATACTCACACACAATAACAACTCCAACAACAACTCCAACAACAACTCCAACAACAGCAACAACAAATGGCACAGCCCGAAGAAAGCAATGAACTCGGCAAAGGACGCATAAAAACTTCACAGCTGTTGGCAGCACGCGCAATTCACGGTCCCCCCCCGCCTTACCGAAAAGCATCCACCAACCGAATCCGGCCAAGTGGCCGCCCTGGTTGTTGGCCCACATTGGCTTTGCTTGGCTGCTTACTTTCGCGTACTTTTAGCAGTTTTAAGCTTCAATGCGGAAATGCGAAAAAAAAACCAACGAAAGAAAGCGCAACGTGGCGAATATTGCAAAATATTAAAAAATGTTGCAAAAACAGACGCCAACCGAGTCGAACCCAACAGCGAGAACACAAAATTTGAACCAGTTTGGAGTAGTGTCCGACAATGGAATACACTGCAAATAATTTCCAGGAAGCAAAGGGACTTGGGAATGTTGAGTCAAAAGTCAAAATTTTGTGCGAAGGCGTGTGTGTAGGTGTTCATCCAATCCTTAGCTGAGCCAAATTTGAACCTAGTGATCTTATTATTATTGGGTGTCTAAATATACTGCGACCCACGTGGATCTATTTTACCCCCTTCATGGCTTAGAGCTCTCCCAAAAGTCCTAATGCAGGCCATGTCCGGCACGCTCGTCGTCGTTCACATCTTCTTGGCCTTCTGTGAACATTTTGTACCACCGATAAACGTTGCTTTGCTCCAAGATACGTTCTCCGTATGCCACAGTCAACATTCGGAGTGAATCCGCGCACTTAATTTCGTTTTTCACACAAAATTTGATACAGGTTCTTTGATCCATTTTTTTGAATAGGTAAAAATCGAAGCCGAGAAAACACGTGCAAGCAAAGCAGCTGTCAACAACTAAGTGAACATTTAAAATGGTCGAGCTTGTCGGCATAAGTGAGAGACATGAGCCACAACATAACGCCACAAAAAAATCGAAATTCGAATATACGTAACCCGCGCAAATTTAAAATTCGCGATACTTTTTGAACACACCTCGTATTGTAGTATTTTGTTTGGATTTATAGTAACAAAGATCTCTGGTTGGAAAACGTACATGCCCAGGAGCTTGTTTCTTTTAGCGGCGAGTTCTATACATTCACATAATATATGGGAAAGAGTTCCTTTCTCTCAGAGGCGACATAGTCCACTATCCACTATGCCAATTTTGTTTAAGTGGCTGCGGAGCCTATAATGTCCCGTCAGAAGGCCCGTCAGGTTTCCCACGGTGTTCTTCCCGTGCGTTACTATGACTTTGAACTTCTTACGGTTGTAGTTGGAGAGGAGGGTTTTTGACTGTTTAAGCCCTGGTAGCTGCGCCCAGTGATGCAGTCGTTTTTTATTTTCCTCTATTCTCAGTACGTCCCATTCCACGTGGTTACCAATCCCAAAGTGTGGTTCAGGACCGATTAGCGTTGTTGCTGCGCCGCTTCTTGCAAGCTTATCTGCCAACTCATTTCCAGGAATATACTTATGTCCTGGAACCCACCTAATCGTGAGCTTATTCCTGGATCCTAAATTATCCAGTGACGTTCTCACTTTTTCAACCAGCCTTGAGGTGATCTTTGCTTTGCTTAATGCCTTAATTGCTGCTTGACTATCAGACAGGATAGTAATATCCTTGACATGGTAGTTCTTTTGCCGATTGAGTTCTGCACATCTTCCAAAAGCACTGACTTCAGCTTGGAAAAAGCTGGTGTATCTGCCTAGAAGTTCGTAATATTTGGTTCTGGGTACTACTACCCTCAGGCCACTTCCTTGATTAGTGAATGATCCGTCTGTGTACCACTTTAATTTGGTGTTCCTAGAATTTATGGCCGCTGAGAATTATGCCTAACACACAAACCACTACCAAGTGTTCGAAAAAACGAACCTGATTAAATCGCTTTCCGAGGAAACTATAAGCCTCTAGTTATATAGAACCAAATCTGGTGCACGGCATAGTTCTACAATACCCTACACACAGCGAGCACAGAGCATAACAACAACTAAAACTACAGAGCCAAAATAACAAGAGCAACGTCAACACCAACGCCGGATGGCAGGATGCGGCAGGATGGGTACCCTACCCATCTACCCATCATTCAGGCCGTAGAGTGTAGCAAAACAAGCTACAAAATAGCATAGAAAATTAATAATCGCGCAATTTTTGCGCCAGTAAACAATGAAAAAGTCTTGGCTCGTTAGTTTCCTCATTATTCTGAATTTTCAGCTCGAAGTTCTCTCTGTCTATATATCTTTGTGTCTGTCGACTAGTGTGAGTCCTCGCAAAGGACAAAATGCAGCGTGCGAAGAAGCCATTTGGGTTCCTAAGAGCCAAGCCTTGTTGCAACAATAAAGACAATAACAGCAACAACAACAACAACAAGTTGAAAAAGAAAATTCTGATGCGCTGCTTCAACTGCAAGCCAAATAATGAAAAATGATATTTAATACCAATTCTCATTTTTCATAACTGCGGAAAATTTGTGCGCTCTTATTTTTTGTTTTGCCCCCCCTCAGTTTTTAAGTTGGAAAAGTGCACTGCAAATGAACTTGTACATATTTAATCATACATTGTTGTTGGTAAACTATTTTTGTACTCGTTATAGTTGGGACCCGAAACTTGACTTTATAGAATTGATGATCAAAAAGATTTAAGCATTTTTTAAGATTTAAAAAAAAATAACATTTCTTGGGTTATTTAGGTGTTGCTTAAGAGACAGTAGAAATGTTCCGTCAGGGTTTCAGGGCAGTTTCGAAAAATGTAAATATTTATATAGAATATAACTCCGTCTCAAAAATTAAAGATCTGATATTCGCATTATATGTAGAAAAGCTCGATTTTTCCAAGTTCATTCTAGAAAATTTTTATAATTTCAAAGCCTATTAAAAAATGCAGCTAGCTTTAAATACAAGTATGCATATCTCTTTAGGGATCTATGCGTACCTGCCCGACAGCTGTCATTGAGTCAGTCCTTGGACTCTCACCACTGCACATTTTCATCAAAAAGTCAGCCATGCAGAGTCTACTACGTATCCAGATCACATCTGGACTCCTAGCAAGTAACACTGGTCATGCCGCACTTATATATTCCCTGACGTATCGATCTGCTCTGGATCAGATCTTATGATCACGGAACTAATTCATTACAAGAAATTTTGATTTCTTCTCCCAAGTCGGGAGACTTGCGCCTGTGGAAACCTCTGGTGGCAACAATGGTTCACGGATGAGCAGGGTGTAGGTGTTGGAATCGTTTGACCCAACACCAGAATCTCTACTGCAATGGGCATCCGGCCCAGTGGAGAATCATGCTTTAGAGATCTGCGCCCTTAGTATCCCCCTCAAGGGACCTAGGGAAGCAAACATCTGCATTTATTCCGATAATTAAGCTGCTATTAGGGCATTATCATCCTGGAACATCTCCTCTAGGATGGTTAAAGAATGCCATAACTACCTCCAAACCCTGTCCGCCCGGAACAAAGTTGTGCTATGTTGGGAACCTGGACACTCAGGAGTGGATGGTAACACGAACGCTGACGTTCCAACACGACAAAATGCCTCCACCCTGACTACATCTCCTGCGCCGTTTTGTGGTATTGGTTGGTCCACAATCAAAACCATGATAAACAAATGGGCCGCAGGAGAACATAGGAGATACTCGTTCTTCCTTCCGGGGCTTCGTAAAGCAAAAGTGCTTGTCAAACCTCTGGATACGATCAAGACAAAAGGTTTTGGCAAAGAGGACTTAAAACGCCTGGTAGCATACATATCTGGTCACCACACTGTTAGATATCATCTACAGAAAATTGGCCTATCGGACTCTTCAGAGTGATGATGAAACCATCGGACATATTCTCTGGGACTGCCCAGCGCTGGTATGGAACAGAGCCTGTCACATGGGAAAGGAATTAGTCCCTTCCATCTGAGGTCAATACCAACAAAAGATCTACAGCTAATCATGCGGAAAGCGGAGAGTCTTTTGCTGTATGTTATGGGTATGGTACAAAAGATCTTTTGGTCGCAGTGCTCCACTTCTTTTTGGAGGGGAGTCTCCGGCGTATCTTAATTAATCTGTTTTAAAGAATTTTAAATATTATTTTTGGGTTAATTTAAACTTTCCAATCAAGGATTGTTAAATATTGCAATTTCAGTTTATTATTCATGTATGCTTTATTTTCTTCGGAATTAAAAAAAGTTTATTTGAAAAATTTATCGTAAAAATTTTAAATTTGAAAATTAAAAATTAAACTAAAATGTTATTATAATTTTTTAAACTTTAAATTTTAGGAATTTGTTAGCTTGACTAAAAGTAAGGAATTTTAGAAGGCAGAAAATCGAAATTAAGTTTTGAGAATATTTATTCCTGTATTAAGACATTTTTTTACTATGCCAGAAACAAAACGTAGTTATAAGAACATTAGTTCAGCTCACTAATTCGTGAATTTTGAGTGTAATTACGTTAGCCTCGTTTTGAATTCAAGCAGAAAGTCTACTAAAACTGCAGCTTCTTGCATAAAACTCAAAATGAATTTAAATTTAATTTATCGAGGTAACTTTAAAACTCACAATAACTTAATTTTCTAGCACTTCCAGCTTCGGTAGCACTTTAAATTTTGTCGACACTTATTAAAAATCGATCTTTATTATAGAACTTCTACTAAAGTGTAGATTGCTCTATAGAAATCTACATATACCATTATACATCAAGTGCAAATTGCCCTGCTATTGTAAACAACCAATACATTCACATTTCGCAATAAATTGAATCAATTCCTGGAAAAGAAATGTTTAACCCATATAATTATTTGAGTAAACCCAAGTGCACAGATGGGCGCTCGGTACAAAGGACACGTCCATTATCGATTGAAACTTCGTGATTAAACAAAGATAGCAACAGCATAAAAGGAACAGACCAAGAGAGAGACAGTGAGATAGAGCGCCAGAGAGAAAAATCGTTGCAAAATGGAGTCCATTCATGCAAATGACAAACTCAGAGCCGCAATTCCCGCGTTGGCAGCCATCAGCGCGAGTGACCGCAATGATGAAGCGTGTTCCCAGTGTTGGACAACGGCAAAAGCAACAACACAATCAAATTAGTGTGCGAAAAAATATATGTATTTAAAAAATGAGAAAAGGGTTCATGTAAAAGGCCAGTGTTACCGACTGCGAAATACTTATTTTTCAAGGGAAATTAAATGATTGTAATAGAAGGTTGTGCAAAAAAAAGAGTGAAAATTTCAGTTTCGGAACTACATAAAAACGGTTCAGAAATCGTAAAACACATAAATACTTTGTAGGGATGCGGAATACCGTATTTCCCTTCAACTGGCGACGGATGACTGGTTTAAGATAAAGTTATTATTAATTGTTTAATTAATTTTTTCTGAATATTTTATTGTAGAGATTAATTAAATGGTACTATTCGATCATACACTTTTTGTATCTGTTGATTCTTAAAAAAAAATAAATACATATAAACTGTTAAAAAAAAAAATAATCGGGCAAGCTGAAGAATTTTTTTACATAAAGTATTTTTTCCAAAGACAGTTAAAATTAAACTACGCTTAACCGGTTGCTTCCAAAAAAAATTCAAAAACTCTTTTGACCGATTTCAAAAAAACAAACTAGTTTAAAAAAATCATACTAATACAATTGATTGGGATTTGAATTTTATCTTAACTTTGAGAATTATTGTACTAGTGCTGGAAGTAAGTCTTGTCTCTGGCTTGGATGGTGACCAATTGTAGTCGGGCGAAGAGAACACTCTTTCCAAAAATTACCCCTATCTAAGGTGGAAGATCATACGCATCTATCGACGTATGATCGAGAGGGTGCTCGGTCGCTAGTATACGGACTCTGGATACCTGTCAACCTCCACTTTTAATCCTAGACTTCCCACGGCATCTCGGGCCATCCCGTGGCCGACGTCTCTGCCACGAGAATTCAATATAGTTTATAGATACTTCAAATAATTCTGATGAGTTTGATGACATTTTAAAAGCATCCCCCCAAGAGGAATCTTGCACGGCGTCCACTCCGTGTACCATTACGGCTGATGGGCCGCAACCAGCGACCCCCCCTAGTAGTGCTGTTGGGCATACTGAAGGGACTCTGGTTCAACCACCTGAATCTGTTCAAGTTCAACTGGTACTCCTTCAACCGAAAAGACCACTGCTTCTTCATCGGCAGCTCGAGGTGTCGGCCTCTAGCTCCTAGGAAGAACTCCTGGTCTCTGACGGAGATGACAATGTGAGTGTCGTCTTGCAGAAGCCGACTGGCACCAGCAACGGAGCCATCCTCCAGAACCTTAATCTGGAGTCGGGTCACCCTTCAAAAAAGACTTAGCTCTCGGCAGAAGAAACTCCTTAGGGCGGCTCTTGGCAAAGGACTCCCCATAGCAGACGCTCTAGCTTCCGTCAAATCAGCACCCCCTGCGAAGCTGGTCAAGAGAAGACGATCTGATCTTACATGTGACAGAGGCACCCCTTGTCGACTTTGGGCAGCTGAGTCCGAAGTCCAAAAAACCCCGATCCAATGGTTCTTAGATAACCCATGCGTGAAGCAGTTTTTTGGACTTGGGATTTGTCTGCTCAGAATCCATTAGGAATGCCTCTGTCACCTGTTAATTTTTTTTTTGTATAACCTTTTGGATTGTTATTTATTATTTTTAATTAATTTAAGCACTCAAAATATTTCCGCCATATGAACTTCGATGTTTCGAAGTTAAATATATTGAAAACATGTTGACCAACATCGATATTTCACCAGCACTAACCTGTACGCACATGTGTGAAATAAATTGACTACAAATTATCTTTCCTATTTGAATGAAGCAAATTTTCAGAAAATCTTTTTTAAGTTTAGAAAAAATTGTTATAAATGATTATTTGAAGATTAGTCAAGCCTTCGGTGTGTTAATCAGTCCAAAAATATTTTAAATAAGGATTTCCGCGATAAATATTATCGAAAATCACCAAAACTGGCCTTCGTGACAGAAGCAAGTTTTGAGGCCTTAAGTATCTTGGATTAATTATACAATTTAAATAATCCGAAACTGAATTTAAATATTTTTGAATACTTTAATTTTTCTTTTCTCTCTAAGTAGCAGAATCGTAATAAATTTCAATAGATAGATTTAGAGCTGTGCTAACAAAAAGTAATGTAAGTATGAGAAGATATCGACAGAATAATTGGTATGTTTGACCAAAATTATACTTAAAAACAGCAATCGCTTTGATGAGGAGATGCCGCTTCAGACTAAATTTTTTATTTCAAATAATTGGCGAGACAACCTGATCGGGTCTTAGCCTGTTGTAGTTTTCGGCTCCATTCGTCGCGATCTCGGTCTTGTGTTCTCCCAAATCCTCAGCATCTTGATCGACCCCATCCAACTATCTCAACTTTGGTCGACCTCTACTTCGGCTACCTACACACTGTCCAAGCATTATTTGTTTAGGAGGATAGCTATCTTTCGCTCCAATTATGTGACCATCCCATCGTAGTCAGACTGTTTTAAGGAATGTAATTATGTCGGGGTGACCGTATAGGCTTTGGTTGTTGCCGCCATATTCCGTTTTTTTGTATTCCTCCAAAGATTTTTGGCAGTAGCCGTGCGTAACACCCTTGTTTCGCTCGCTTAGTTGAGTACAGCGGGTGCTTTTGGGAATATTTTTCATTTTTTTGTTTTGATTTTTTTTTAAATTAACAAATGTTGCGAAAATCTACAAATATGTCGCTTTTTCATAGATCTCAAGCACTGTAGCAAATTTCGTCCATTTCGGTATGTTCCAAATTATGAGTATTTAACAATCAAACCCACAGATGGTCCACCCTATAAATTTGTCTTATTTTTAACATACATATCTTGACAAAATTTATGTCAGTTGTAATTTGTGTTAGATTCAACATTTGTGTGAAGTTTAGTAGAAATGGTTACAAGAGGGTTTTCGTTCCTCTGTCTAAGAGGTAACTTTTGAAATGTCTTTGAAGTCCACAATAATATTTATTTGCAGATGTAGTTCTTTGGTCTATCTCAAGCGTTATCTTATTGTCTTTATTTATGTTGTCACAGAGGTTTTAAAAATTTTCGGTTACTTTAAAATTGTAGTCACCTAAGCTGATGTTCTGGTCGTATCGATGTCATTTTGCTTCTGATCTTGTTACGATTTTTAGTTTTATGTTATTATAAGACCCATTTTTTTTTTCCTCTTTTTCCAGATTTATGAAACTTTCTTTTAGATATGGTATCGATGTAGCTATTATATCTATGTCGTCTGCATAGGCAAGTATTTGTACCGATTTAAAGAAAATGGTTCCCCCGATATTAATTTGCGATTTGCTAATCACGTATTTCAGGGCTAGATTAAAGAGAAGACACGATAGCTTGTCTCGTTGACGTAAGCCTTTGTCTGATATGGACCCGGTTGAAAAACTCTTTTGGACTATTACAGTGTTTCTGACGTTCGACTTAGTGGCTTTAACTAGGTGATCAACTTAATTGGTATCCCGAAAAAAGTGAGGGCTTCGTATAATTATTCCCTTATTATGCTGTCGTATGTTGCTTTAAAGTCAATTAATGGAGTTTTAGAAATAGTTCTAAAAATTAAAACAAAAGCTCCTTTGGTGATTACAATTAAGATTACCCAGTCGAAAGGAGTGGCAGGAGTCAAAGATTAAAAATGTGACTTTTTAAAGGCATTAAAAATATATTATAATATACATATAATGTAATAATATAATTTTTAAAAACAAATATATTTTGGGCCATAAAAAAAAAAATTTCCCTATTTTTCAACATGCTTACAGTTCAAAGTATTTTTTGAAGATAGCAATCTGTTTAGTTGCTAAGAGATTAAGTATACGAAATTTGGGACTCTAGTCCTGAGAGTTTAGATATCTCTTAGTGTATACAGATCTCTCAGAACATTTGTTATTGACTAGGCTTTTCAGCTTTAGGGGTTGCTAAGTTAAAAAAATCGGAAAAAATGTATACCATTTTTCAATTGTACATACTTTGGAGATGCTAATCCTAAAATGTCATGAGCTTCTGTAATAAAAAACCAAAGTTACAGTTGATTATAGTTCGCTGTGTTGCCACGCGTCCTCAATGTACTCAAAACTTTGAACTCGATTATTTAAAAATGTCGTTTTTTGAAAAGTTCTGCTACGGTGACCACGTTTTCTCGAACACCATTAATCCAATCGATTTGAAACCTTCACACGATTGCACATAAGTACAATAGATACATCGTGAACAAAGGAAATTAAGATAAAACTCGAGTAAATCATTTTTATGGGTCAATGTATGAATTTTGTACAGCCTAAAAATCGATTTATTCAGAAATCCATGCAAAACTTTTGTGGAAATCCAGTTTTCATCAAAAGTGAGTGAAAAAATTTTACTTTGACCTTATTATACCCACTTATAAATCTGATTTTGTTTCGTTAAAAAAACAAAACAAATTACTAAAAATCTGATTATTTTCATTACAACAAGTGGATGTAACCCCTTAATAGGCTCAAAAATTTTTCTAGAGTGTACTTCACATCATCATCATCATCAATTCCTTTATCTCCGGTTGGAGCATAGGGCCTCATGAGGTTTCTGCTATAGGTGAATTTGTGTTAATGTGACATGAATTTTGCACCTCCAAATCCGATGTGCAGGCTGCCGGAGCAGGGGGATTTCTCGAAACACGATTACCCCTTGGAGACTTTCTAATCATTACGTTTTGATCCATGTTTAAATAAACTCTTATTCAGGTTGGTAGTTTTTCCGCGATAGGTATAAGCACAAAGCGGAAGCTTAGTAGGAACTACCATCCTCTGATGACTAAGCACATGTTGGCAGTAAACTTCCGGGAAGTCTGTAGACGCTTTCGTTGGCTCGCGAGGAGCTCCTCCGCTACCGTGCCTTCAACACGAGTCTGCCAACTCATGTGGGGGCTTGCAATGCATTAAAGCATAGGTTGTTAGCATGATTGGTTATTGAATGGCGCCAAATCACTCGCCATGACGCTAGGAGAATCTTAGACACTCAGGATTTATAAGGAGTTCGGTGCCACCTAAAAACCTCTCGAGACTATCCCCTCCTAGCCGCTGAACGCTGTCCGGGACTGCTTATTGGTTATTCGCAGCTAACCTTCATATCTGAAGGCCTTTCACTATCCGCAACCTGTGACCCGTCCGGTTTCCTACAGCTCGGCATACGCGAAGTTTTTTTATCGTGATCCGGTATACTTCACATACCACTTTATAAACTCAATATACTCTTTTATTCTATGAACAACAGGTAAAAAACAGTCCAAAAAGTTTTCCAGTGTGTCGCTTCGCTTTTGGGTTGCGCTTTTAAACAAAAACTGACAACTTTATTATTAATGCAAAATGAACTTGAAGCGAGTCGAGCAAACCAGAAAACACGACCGATTTACAAAGGGAAAAGTAAATACGATTTTCAGTTAAAATTACAAAAGTGCATGTACTATATAGTATATAAAAAAAAGTATATATATATGTATATATTTACTTTGAAATTATATAGCATGCATATTTACATATTATTCCGGTAATATGCTACACAAATTGAGCTCGAGCGGCTTTTATTTCGTCATATCATTTTGCATTTTAAATCAACTTTTAAGTTTCATTTTCATGTTTTTTTTTTATAGAGATATAATTTTGATATGCATTAAACTTTTTAACTTTTTTACTGAGAATTTCATTCACCTTTGAAGTTGCGATAAAAATATGTAATGATTTTTTCATTGCTGTTAAATAAACAATTGAGTTGGTGGAAAAAAAAACGAAAACTTTGCCAGCTGTACCCCCGGGAAGACACTTCAGGTTTGTTGTTAGTGTTGTTCTTGTTTTTGGGGTGCTTGGCTTGCCTTATCCTTGGGGGCTTTAGAAAGGTAAAAACAAAGCACAGGTTGCGTGCTTGGAAATAATCAAATTTTGTCATTTAATTTGGGAAACTTAAGTCTGCAAAGGTTAAACGGTGTTAATGTTGCTTTTTTTATTGTGGACATAAGCAACCAGGTCGAAGGTCAACAATAAAGTTTCTAGGGTATGTCCATATTGGATTCAGAGAATAATATTACTTTTATATATAGTTATTATAGAACATAAATTGTACATAGAGCTCGATATAAAGTTGTTGAAATTTATTTAGCTAATTAGAAAATAAATATTTATATTTGACTCATTTATTGTTGCATAATAAATAAGTATTTAAGTGTTTTTAATAATTTATGCGCACCTGGGCTAAGACTAATTTATAGACAACAACAAAATATTAATTTAATTTTATACTTTTATGCATACTGACAAATATATAAAATTGGTACACTTATTATTACAAGTCCTAACCAAATGAAATCTTCTTTGAAAATGAATCAGAAACAACATAATATAAAATTTCATGATTTCCGACTCCTATTTATGAGAGCGCGCGTTATCGATGACAAGAAGGATTCATCTACCGATGTACCAAAAAAGTCTGATGATGATTGATCCATAGTTTCTTCCTGTGCTACATTTATGATTATAGCTCATAAAAAAATTGGCCAATTGCCATTAACCGATTCTCATTTTAATAAAATAAAAACCTTTATTGTTTTTGAAGATTTCTTTTCTGTACTCATTTTTTCTTTTGGGGTTGACATTCGTTAGTTATAAATGCACAAAGGCAAAAATACCCAATTACATATCAACTTGATCAACTAAGGTAAAAATGCACGAGTACCTACGTAAGTAACAATGGGATAGTTGAAAATATCATTTTGTTTGGTTTGGATTTTGTTAGAGAAAGTTTTTGCAAAAACAATTTCGCAGCATAAAAAATGTGGTACAGTCGAGGCGTGCTCGACAGTGGAATGAATACCCTGTACTTTTTCTCTCGAAAAAATGTTTTCTGCATATTCTTACTAAGAACTTTCCAATTGGAATTAATTTTTTTTTTGGTGTAATTCGATATTTATATCTATAAGCTCCGTAAATTTTGACCGATAATAATGAAACTCAAAAGTTACGTGAAAGCAGCTATTGAAAATATATGATTAAGGATTAGGATTAATTTCAAGTTAATATGCTGTGGGGTGTGGAAGAAAACGCGGTCCGCAACGATAAAATTTGGATGTGGGTTTGTTATCTCATGAATCAGCTAGCCAAAAATTGTGATTCGAGGTCACTTGTACTCATTATTAAGTAGAATCAAATATTAAAGCAGTTTGTATGTTTTTGACTATAGCTTTTGCTGTATTTGTCCGATTTTTCAATTTTGACACACAGATGCACGAAACCATAACGCACCACTCTGTTAAATATAAGATGAGAACATTAAACGGTGTTGTCAAAAAACGCGAAAATCTATTGCGGGGATCGGGGAAAGATATTAACATGATTCAACAAACTTCATCTTCTGAGGAAATAGGCGCACCAGGTGGTAAAGTTTGTTGTCTCTAGCTTTTCTAGTCTCCGAGATCTAGGTGTTCATTCGGACGGACGGACATGGCTCAATCGCTACCCGAGGTTTTAATAAGCATTTTGGTATAAAGGACTTGGGAGTCTGCCGAGCCTCCTTATGTCCGTAAAATACATTGCACAAATCTAGTATACTCTTTATACTTTTAAGTACAGTGTATAGTTTTTGGATTTTTCTTAATAAAATATGTATTTGCTAATCTTTCAATGTCAAGAAGTTATATAATTTTGAAATACTTTCCGGGTAAATTTTAACAAAAACACAAAAAACACCAAGTCACGATCGTAAGTTCTTAACCTTAGTACTATTATGGTAAAACAAACTTTTTGAAACAAACAATTATTAAGAAAAACGGTCGCCACTTACAGTTTGAGCCTAATACTTATACGATTACTAGACAAAAACATGAAATAAACAAAAAATTAATAAGGCAAAATCCACTTTGGAATAAAAATTTTCTTGAAACTTACTTATCATATCATTATCATATCGTATCATTGCATAGATTTTTTTGTACTTTTCTAAGATTTCGGTAAAATAGAGCGTGAGTTTAAGCCATATCGCAAATTATTTTTACTATTATTATAAAAGTTCAGGCTCTAAATATACGTAAAGAGAAAACTTTTTACGACTTGAATTAGTTGATAGCTTCAGTTTCAAAAATGACCATGCCGGGAAAACTAACTCTAGTACATATATGTATAGATAAGTAGCTGGAGTTGGCAACGCGATCAACAGCGGGAGTTGGCAGGGCGTACAACAGCAGCGTGAGCAGAACAGAGTAGAGTCGAAAAGCGGTAGTCAAGAAAAGTTGTAAAGTCGTTTTAAAGTCGTTTAAAGTCGTTTAAAGTTGTTACTCTTATAGTTCATTATACTCATTAGTTAATAAACAAATAAATATCAATCCTACATATATAGCCTATATTCAGGGCCGTAGAAAGAAAAGCCGTGCCCCGGGTAGAATATCGGATCCGGGCCCCTTTCTATTTTTCTTAATTCAAGAAAATAAGTATAATTGTTGAAAATGTATAGAAAGGATTTCTGAGAGAATTGATGATAATAATGCATTTCATAAAACTCCAATGCAGATCTAAAAAAAAACGCAACTCAAAGAAGTTTGAATTTTTTATTAACTAAGTTAGCCTTCACATATGTTTCGCAATAACCTTCAAGATGCTTAGAATTTCGCCTTCCGTGCTTTAGCTGAGGCGAAAGCTTTTATAATATCATCAAAGTCGAGTTTTCTTGCTAACTCAGATTCCAAATACAAAATGTCTCTGTTGCTCTGGTAGAATGATAATTAACTATAATTTTTCTTAAGCAAAAAACTTCCCGAATGACTCTCGAGTCCGGGACCCTCCTAGAGCTCCGGGCCGTGAAAATGTCCCCGATCCCCCCGTCTCTCGTCGCGCCTGCCTATTATATTGTAGTTGAGCAATACATCAAAAAAAAACATGGATTATTAGCATGGAACCCCATTTATTTCTTATAAAAGCTGTGTTTCGTTTAAACTTTAGATAAAAACTGAGAGATCTTGTTGCAAAGATATATAAAAATGACGGGAGTAAAAAATTTTCATAAGATTGATTACATTAACTATTCCAATTTGTTCTACCTCGATTTCGAAGTTCTAGCTAAAAACTCAAAAAGTTCTGGTATGTTTAACAGCGCAAGATCGGTTCACTTATATCGTTCCAGTACTTTCATTAATTTCACTTTTTGTAAGAGTTTTATTCCGAATACCAATTGTATCAATTTCTTACTTTTCAAAATGTTATTGCAGTAATTTTTATTTTAAGGATACTCTTTTTATTGAAAGAAATGCTATCATGGCAGGTTTTAATCAAAATACGACAATTCGGCAAACAGATGCGTTAAATTTTTCTTAACTTTTGCGTATAGACTTTTTAGCATATATTTTTGATGTATTACACCTTTTTAGAAACAATTGCAAATTGTAGTATTGGATGGTTTTTAGATGTTTTAAATAAATTGCAAAGATCTAAGAGGCAAGATCGAAAATGTAGAAAATAGAGTCTCGTCACGAATTAGACGAATTAAAGAATTGCTATATGGGTTTTTACCCAGAATTGGCAAAAGGGTTTGATAAATTGAATAACTGAACTGGATCCAAGATGGAATCGCAAAACAGACATGAACTAAGAACTAGGATACTTCCTTCAAGATCTCGAATACTTGAAATATGTTCGAACGTTATATTGAATTAAGTATGAATTTCGTGCTATTTCCGAGTTTATTCATTCCTCATAAAAGTATTTTGTATTTAAACAATCATACTTTATGTGAGTATCAAGTTGTTAGTTTTAGCTGGACCCGATAGCAATGTTTGAAATGTGGCGTTTTAAGTACGGAATACTTGATTATTTTTACTCAGTGTAAAAAAAGAGTTGTTTTTAAATATGGAATTTCTAAAATGTTTTAATGTAAAATGTTTTTCATAACTCTATCTTTTTTAACAAACAGTGTACAAATAACTAATGTTTCTATTATCATATTATTAAATACTAATATTTGTAAGTATTACTTAAAGTAATTCTTATAAATAAAATTGTGGTAAAATAAGTGGCATACTGAATGGGAATTTAATATAATATATTTATATAGTGCTTAATGTGTCTAGGTTTAGCCAAAAAAAAAAGCGCATTTTGAGAAATTCGATTCCGAAAAACTTGATCATTTTTCCGAAATTGCTCTATAAATAAATAAATAACGATGATTAACAACTGCAGTAAGATTTATTTGGAAGCTGTGAAAGTTACGAGTATTTCAAAAATCGCCGCGATTCGTTCATTTTTGGTAAAGTTATGCGTATTTGAAAATTAAAATCCTTAATTTAAAAAAAGTCGACTTTTAACAGAAAAACGGAATCGCAAAAAACAAGCGGGAAAAATTTTTCTTGGCCTAAAAAAATAAGTGTCTCATTAAATTGACCAATAAACAACATATTAAAATTACACTGAAATCTAAAATCATGTCCCGCATCGAAACGGAAAGGGCCTATAATATATTGTAATAGAATAGCCTTAATATCCCATTTTTCCAGATTTTTGTAGTTTTGAAGATGAACTCAAAAATACTTCGAATATTAACTGCCATGCTTACACAGTACCACATTTCCGAGGTCATCGGCTGGAAACAACTTCTCACTTCGCTTTTTTTGGAGTACATTCTCAAACTAGAGAAACCCCCCAAGGATTTTGCTTATAGCCATCAATAAGGTATTTTTTTAATATCGGCCAAATTTCCATTCCAACGTGATTTTTCAAAGATTTTAATCAAGTCCACATATCGTAAACCGTTCAAAAAATTTTTGTAATGTCTTGCGCAAAATTGTAGATGCGAATAAGTATAAATAAATTGTAGAACAGACACTGAATATGATGGACGCACTGACAGAGATGTAGCTCTGGATTCTCTTTCTAGCTCGGACGATACAGAGTCAGACCATGACTTGGAGCCACCACCAAAAAAAATCGAAACCACAACAAGAGTTAACTTCAATGGATATCGATTGATACTTTTTTTTTCCTTTTTTGTAACTTTTATATACTGAGCAATAAATTTCATGATAAAAATCAAACTTCTAGTGTATGTTTTTAGACAAAAAAATTCTTCAAAATAGTTCACTTTCGTAATACCAAAAGGTATTAAGGAATGTTCGGATGCAGTTGGCATGTGCAAGAGAGTTTTGATTGTTACTGGCAATTATTTCGCTAAATATGGGAATGCTAGATTTCCAATAGTTTAGCTGTGTATAGTATAAAGCATAAAAATATGGTAATTTTTAAAAAATATTAGTAATTTTGTGACACTCGATACAGTTTCTTTTTGGTGTCTGTTCTACAATTTATTTATCTTTGACAACATCCAAAACTTTTCTGAAGATATGAAAACGAAATTCCGAACGGTCTACGATATGTAGACTCCATAAAAATGGTTGAAAACATCAAAAATACTGATCTATCAATTTATAGCATATTGGTATGTAAGCTATGTATTCAAACTTTAAAAAGAAATTTCATAAAAACCTACAAATTAACTATCAAAATGCAACAGTTTGAAAAAATTGCATTACATTTTTATACAAATTTTAAAAATAATTAGATGTCACTTTCACAAATATTTTCATTAAACCATCCATGTAGATAGCTACAAATATTGCTTTTAATATTGTAAAAAGCAATCTATCTTCTTCATAACACAATATGGACTAGCTTCATTCGAAAAGTGAAACAAAATTTAATAGAACTTTGGTTTTTTTCTTAGCCAAAAGGCTATTTCCAAAACCTTCAAGTATCTGATATATAATTACATTTTTACCCAACGAAGCTGCAATTAATTTAGCGCCTAAAGCAATTTTAAAAGCCATTTCAGCCCAACATAATAATACGCATTTAAAATTGGCCAAAAGCTTACCTTATTATTATTGAACGTGGTTGCTTAAATTCCAAGAGTATCTACTTTGAATATCCAGAAAACGTGACAAATTCACTTGGTTTACACCAACACTTAAACACACAATACGCTTACGCACTTTTTTGTTATTGTTGCCCCGAAATTTTGCACTTTCAATATGGGGGGGCCAGCGTGAGTACCCAAACTAGGCTTATAATTTCAACGTGCCTCAAACAGCTTCAAACTTTATGCGTTTATCCATTAGCTGTTTTGGTAGATTTTAACACTCCACTCGCTTGGAGTAGCCAAAAAATCAAGCTTTAAACACGCGCTTAAAGTGTTGAAAAACACGAGCGGATGTAGACGAAAAACACGCTAGAAACACGAGACGCGAGCGACCGGCGACACAACTGCAACGCACGGCAACGACATTCGAAGTGGCCAAGACAAACAACAAGCGAGCAGCAGCAGCGGCGGCTGCGAACGACACAGCAGCCGAGCAGCCGAACGACAAAAAAGCCGAAGCGCTGAGGCGGCCAGGGCGCCGGCAAAAGCCGAGTGAGCGTCGCTAACAATGCTCTCTTAAAATGCTTTAAGAGTAAAGAGTAATAATCAGCAAAAAAAAGCCGCAGAGCGCATTTAAGTGCATTAAAAATTAAAAATAAGAGAAAATAAAGCGTAATTTTTTAAGCTGAAATAAATTAAAATATTGCACAAGAGTTAAAATTAATATAGCCTACTTATGAGCGCTTAAGAGAAACTTGTCAATTTTGGGTGTTGTTCCGGAAAACATGCGCATTGAGTAAAAGCTACGCTCTTTGCTGACTACACCAACGGCACACCAACGAGCAGCTTAAGAGTAAAGTAATTTATGACTTCCAATGTCACACTTTGCTTGTGCTCATTTTATTATGCTGTCCCAAAGAGCTGTCCCAAAAACCAAAAAAAACAGCTGTTCACACGAAATGAAGCCAATGGAGCAACATTTTTTTCATTGCCTTGTTACTGTAAAAGTGTCCCAAAGACACACACACACACACGCACTCGTCGTCGTTGTTGTCGTCGTCGTCGTCGGCTGTGACGCACGCACGCACACTCTCTTATAGTGTCTTAGGTCAGAAACGTCGCCACAATAACAACAACAACAAGACGCGGGGTCACGGAAC
The DNA here is from genome assembly GCA_037043745.1 of Chymomyza amoena. Taxonomy (NCBI): domain Eukaryota; kingdom Metazoa; phylum Arthropoda; class Insecta; order Diptera; family Drosophilidae; genus Chymomyza; species Chymomyza amoena. The sequence continues at coordinate 44,327 of JBAMAX010003694.1, forward strand.
TGCCGCACTCACCCCACCACCCTCCGCCATCCCCCACCACATACGACATCGCCATTGTAGGTAGAATTTTTAATTATGATAAATGCCCATTCATAAAAATGAATGGCAAGCATTTGCGTGTTTATTTAAACATATTTCTACATAATTATTATCTTTGCTAGCAATTTGTTTGCTTCATCTTTGCATTATCCTTGTATCACATGCTTTATCACGCATTTGCTTTCTTTCTTTCTTTTATTTACACTCCTCCTACCATCCTTAGCTCACACCAACCGCCTGTTGTGCATTTGACAGCCAAGATTCATGTGGGCACCTGCAACCGAACGTGGCTGTTGTGGCAGGCAACTGGGCTTCGGGCTTCAATCATTTCGTCACTCAATAAAAATCACAGCTTGACATGTGATGAATTGTGACCATTATTGTTGCCTTAGATCTGTCCACCTTTGACACTGTACCGCCCATAGGGTTAAAGGTATTCAGGATTTGTGCAATGCACCTGCACTAAGGCCAGAAAATATTCGGACAACTTTGAACTTTAAACTGTGAACAAGAAAGGAGCTGATCAAAGGAAATCTAATTAAGATGGAAAGTGACCAGACTATGATTTTTATACCCTGTATCTATACGTATAAAGGGTATACTAGTTTTGTGCAATGTATGCAACGGTGAGAAGGAGACGAGGCAGACCCCAAGTCCTTTATACCAAAATGCTTATCATAACCTCGGGTAGCGATTGAGCCATGTCCGTCTGATCCGTCCGTCCGTATGAACGCCTAGATCTCGGAGACTAGAAGAGCTTGAGACACCAAATTTGGTGCGCATATTTCCTGAGAAGACGCAGTTTGTTGAATCATGTCAATATCTTTCTCCGATCCCCCGCAGTAGATTTTCACGGTTTTTGGCCATACCGCTTAATATTTTCATCTGAAATTCAACAGATTGATGCGATATGGTTCCGCATCTGTGTATCAAAAATTAACAAAATCGGACAAATACAGCAAAAGTTATAGTCAAAATGTACAATTTTCACCACCCCTTGCCAATAAACTGCGTCAACATTTGACTCTACGTAATTATGGTAATAAGCGACGTAGAATCAAAATTTTCGGTAAGCTAATTCACGTGGCTCCAATGAACAAATCCATATTCAAATTTGATCGATGTGGACCCCCCAACGCCCGCAATCGATTTACCGTTTTTTTAACTCTCCCTCAACATATCAACCTGAAACCATACCCCACTTTAAGTAACTTCTTTGCTGCATCTTTCAGGTTTAATCAAAATCGGTAAAAATTAACAGAACTTATACGTTTAAATACCGAATTTCACAAAAAAAAATGAGTTCCAATTGGAAAGTTCTTAGCGGGAATCTGCAGAAAAAATTATTTCGAGAGAAAAGGTAAAGGGTATTCCACTGTCGCGCACCGCCTCGAATGAACCACATTTTTTTACTATCGTAACGGTCCATGAAGTCAATTCCCATTGTGGTTCCGTTATATAGAATTATACACATTTCCAAGTACTTACAAAGCAGTTTCTGAAAATATGCTTTTATACAAAATAACTTATGTATTTATATTGTACACTCCCGATCAACCAAATAGATTCAGCATGTTTTATCTTTTACCTTTTGTTTTCCGGTGTCATAAAGTAAGCTATTGCCTCTGCTTTTGTCGATTTTATTAGAAAAAACTATTTGATAAATTTGGATGATAAGAGATGTTTGCAAAAACTTTACAAGTTATGATCTATTTCAGTTTTGCTTTGGACATGTCATAAAAATTAGCTTTTTAGTCGATCATCCAAATAGACTTAAGGGGGGTCTTACTATGTAACAGTTTCAAAAAATCGATTTTTTTTTACATATTTTTTCCACCTAAATAGTGCTAGTAATACGCTGGTAAAAGGATTTAACTGTGGACGGGCTCGTTTGGCAGTGACAGAGCATTTTCAAGGTCACGCGCGGTCGTTTTTCGTGTTTCTGCTAACAATATTTTATTACGTTGTCAATCTTTAAACGTGTTTTTCGAAATCTGCCTGACCCATCTTGTCATACTAAACATTTTTATCATCAGAAAACATGTCGCAACAGATAGACACGAGCTTTTTTTTTTAATTCTTGTCCAAAAATTTTTAGCAGCCTTGAATAGCTGAAAAAACTGTCATATTTCTTTTTTATTAAACTCTTCTACTATAAGAATTTTATGTATTTTTGAAAAAGCTCGTGTCTCTCCAAACCCAAGGGGATGAGAAAAATTAATTTTAAAGGTTTTTTGGTTTCAGATTATCTGATCGGTCAAAATCGTTCACCCTGTGGGCCCTGGACACTTTTTGTCGAGGACGCAGTGAAGGACGTATAGCGGTCACATACGTTATTTTTATGTTAAAACAAAAAAACTATGTAAAGTTCAATAATGAATGATAACAATGCAAAAAACTGCTTTCCCAAATCATTTGTAGTTTTCTAGTAATCAATTTTTGAATAAGGCGCTCGGAAATGAGGTATTACATAGTAAGACCCCCTTAAATGCTGTTATTTTAGTTTGTGATAACCTATGCAAACAAATCGGTTTATAGTGTTATCAGCAATTTCTAATTAATTAAACACAAAATGGGGCTGTACGCCTTAACTCCAGAGGAAAGAAGCAAAATGTTGTCTTATAGAGAGTGCAACCTTACAACTAAGGAGATTAAAAATAAAATATAAAAATTCGTAAGCATTCTCGCCTTGTTTTTGCACGGAGTCATATGACATGGAAAAGCGACTGGCACAGAATCGTTTTTCTGACGAAAAACGTTTTAATTTGGACGGACCAGATGGATTTCACTATTACTTCCATGATTTAAGAAAGGAAGAACAGCATTTGACCCGTCATCATAGCCGTGACGGTGAATTAATGGTGTGGGGAGCCATATCTTCCTATGGGACATTCGAACTGCAGTTCGTCTCATCTAGGATAAATGCCAAACGCTACATGAGGAGCTAGCTCCAAAAGGCATTTCCTCACTTCTCCAACATTTTTTGGCCAATTCCTTGGACATTTCAACAGGATGTTGCCCCAATTCACACAGCTCGAGAAGTAAAGAAAGGACCAAAATGTTACTCTCATGGAGTGGCCTCCTTATTCTCCCGACCTTAATATTATCGAAAACGTGTGAGATGGCTTTCTCGTAAAGTCTATAAATCTGGTGGACAATATGATGACATCCAATCGCTTAGAAATGCCATCAATATCGCTTAGAACGAAATTTCCTTAAATTATTTGCAGTCCCTTTATGATTCAATGCCTGATCGAATTGTTGAAGTCATTTCTAATAAAGGTGGATGCACACATTTTATTTAAGTATGAAATATTAAAAAATTCAATATAAGGATTAAATTTTTGAACAATTTTTTTAAGTTTTTATAAGTTTTTAGATCTTGAGTCTATCGGTTGATCGATAAAATGAAGTATTTTTTGTTGGTTCAATTGCAAAAATTGATATTTAAAATAAACCATTTGATTTGAAACTTCTTTTTTTGTTTTGTTTAATTTGTTATTAAATACTGATTAGTAAAAAAAATTACTTTTTATTTATTTTAGTCTGCATTTTAATTTTCAAACATAATATTTTATGCAAAAACCTTGAGCTTAAATAAGCTCGTCGGGAGTGTACACTTCTTTCATGTTGATGAAATGATTAATTTATTTTCCCAATTTCTATCTCTTTAAATTAATCCGTATCAATTATATATATTATATCTATGCCATATCAGTCCAGTTCACGAGATATTTTGAAAATTATTTCAGAGCTCTAAAATGCTGTCTATGAGTCTAAGAATTTGGATTCAGATTAAGCAACCCCAAAAGCTTACAGAAAACAAGGCGTGAGCTCTGAAAGTGGGATTTGCTTTAAGAATTTTACTCACAATGTGGAAAACAAATTCTGTAGCATTTAATAAAATATATATGTAGCAACTTGAGCTCCAACTATATCCCCAAAAAGTTATTGTGAATTACCACAGATAAGCAATATATTTGTGTCTGTGGATATGCATAAAGATGAGCTTTACCTGCTCCGATAAACAAACCCTGAAACGGCCCTGCAACTAAGTACCTTGTGAGTTAACTTGAAATTAAGAATATTATGCATGATATCATCATAAATAGAAGTTCAAACAAAAACTTTGTTCTTAAAGTTGCATTTTCCTCAGAAAAAAGTTTAGAGATTTGCTGTCACTCTTTTGATAACAATGTTATACGTAAGTTAATGCAAAATACTTTCCACTTTATACATATTTACTCATAGAAATAGGTAGATAGAATTTATTGCACGTAAATTTAAATTTAATGTAAATTTGTTTAATGTAGGTATAGGTTTAAGCAAAATACGTATTATAAAAATTTATATAAAAATAAAGCAAACTATTAAACTTCAACGCTGTGTAAAAACTTTTTTGGATAAAAGATTTCACAAAAAATTCAAACAAGTATTTGGCGGAGTTAAGAAAATGAAATACAAATTTTTGGGGCTTAAAAATAATTATTTTAGAGATACTAGGTCTTTATAAAGAAAGAAAGAACAAAACAAAAATTTGTTTTCGCTCTTTTAATAAACTTTAAAACATATAGGAATTTTTGAAAAGCAAATTTATTTATAAAAACAAAACTTTCTGGAGGTTCCTCAACAATATTCTAGAATCTGGATTCATTAAGGATATTTAATTATAGAATAAATGGTGCTACAATAAACTTTGTACACTTTCGTTCCAATAAGTACATATTATACTGATCGGTTTGGGATCATCTAATAAAATACAATCTAAAGCATTAAATTCAATGTGACAACTTTTGAGAGCCTAATAAAGTAAAAGCGTTTACTTTTTAAACAAAACTTTCCCAGAAGACTTTTTATTTTGGTGAATTTGGGTGCTGCAAAGCCAACTATCGGGCATTGCTCCAATATTTTCAAATTGTATATATTTTTGGAATGTACCCACCACAGTGGCGAAGCAAGAGCGTTGAATGTGGGGGGTGATGAGCCTCAAAGTGCGAATTTAATTCAACAAATTACCGACAAATAACCGATTCTGAATTTTTATTTCTCGAATATTGCGTGAAATACCCGAGATTGCCAACTGATGGATGTTTGGGGGGTGTCACACCCCCCACCTCGCTGCGACCCTGGTACTCACTGACCCAGTAAAATATTTAAGTGGCCGATTTACACTATATGTATAATTTCCTTTATCTCCTATTGGAGTATAGGGCGTCTTCAATTGCCGTCTTCCACCAAACTCGATTTTGGGCTATATTTCTTAGTTCGTTCCAGCTTAACCCCAGAGATGTCATTTCAGCTTCCGTGGATCTCCGCCAGGTGGTACGCGATCTTCCAACTCTGATCCCTGTTTGCTGAAAGGAATTGCAGTGCATTGCTTGCTTTGCGATGTTGCTATCGTTTTTGCGGAGCGTGGGGCCGATCCACTTTCTCTCAAAATTCATAAAATATGCCTTAGGCAGCGGATAACAAACGTTTGCAATCGTTTCGTGAGGGATACAGTGACCTTCCACGTATTGCAACCATAAAGAAAACCCGATTTCACGTTGGTGTTGAAGACGCAGATTTTAGTGTGCAAGCTGATGATGTTGCTTTGCCATATGGGGGCGAGGATGCCGTAAGCTGTTCTAGCCTAGTTGATTCGGTTCTCAACATCCAACTCGGCACCTCCATCTGCCGTGATCATGCAGCCGAGAAGGCAGAACTGGTCGACCACTTCGAACTATTGATCATCAGTTGTAGCCCACGGTGGGATGTCGTCACGCTGGCATTGAGCCTGCCTGATTTAGCAGCATTTATTTTAAGTGCCCGCCCCTGATGAGAATAGGCCGGTGATGTTTCCCGACAGCAAACAAATATCGTCAGTGTACGCCAAATGATTAAGGAACCTGCTGTTATTTTCTCACTTTATACCCTTGCAGCGGTGTTCGTCGTTGAAAGAGTCTTTTATGACATCACCGATGACAAGAAGGAACAGTATAGGTGACCATATACATCCTTGCCTGACGCCACTCTGTACTGCAAACGGTTCAGACAACTTGCCTTTATGCAGAAAATTTCAATATCCACAAACATAAGGTGAAGTTTTGATTGATACTCTACACTTTTCTCGATAATTAATCTGAGCATGTTGATATGATCTGCACATGAAAAACCGCTCCGGAAACCTGCTTGAAACTCTCCTATGAACATTTCAAGATGTTCCTTTAGGCGACCGAGAACGATTCGTGCAATGATCTTTGCTATCTCTGGAAAAACGCAAATTCCTCTCCAGTTGTTACAGTTCTTTAAAGTTTAAGGGAAGTTTGACAATAATTTCATCCTTCCATTCGCCAGGAAAAGCTTCTCGCTCCCAAACTGCTTTGATGCCAGGTAGTATTTCTGACGCAAGCGAAGGATCCGCTCTATACAGCTCCAAAGGTAAACCGTCAACACCACCGGCCTTACCTAGAGGCATTTGTTTTATAACCGCGGCTAATTCGCATAGGCTGGGACGATCTGTTCTTATCCGGTATCATACGATATTGGTATGTCGATTTATACAAGTATAAACAAATTATTAATAAAAATCGGATTAGAACTTTAATAGGCTTATGGAAAAGAATATTCAGTTGTTCAGGATTTCTTCGATTTTACTGGTGACAGCGATTAATAGCACATCCTATTGTTAGTGAGACCGAAAAAACAGAGGACCAACTTTGAGGTCGTATGCGAAGAGTTTCTTTCTCAAGGTCAACTCGTACTAAGTAGATGTACTGGAAAGTTTTAGAAAATAGGTCAACCGAGTTTGAAAAAAAGTTCCTAGCCCAGGCTGATTTATTTTTTGCTTCTGCAGCTATACACAAAGCACCTTGAAGGAACTCCAAATCATCAGATGACACATTTTTTCGATTTGTTATATTTCTCCATGGGTCAATATCCATAAAGCAGCATGCAAACACATTATTTTGCACTAATATCATTTGTCTTTTCGAAAGAAAGCAATCTGACACATTTTGACATCGACACTTATACAAACAAATCGCAAGGATCCCTTGTGCTGTGCCACAACAATTTGTGTTTGCAACACGGTGGTAATAATCCTCAACCCCTCAACTGCAACTTTCAACTTATACAATTGCCACAATATAAACAATTTCACGGTACAAACTTTCATTGTCGTAGAGGTGCTTCTGGTTTGGTGCAGGACGGATGCGGATGCCAAAGGCATACTTTGGTCAATGCAATGTCTGGAGCACTCGACGAAAACCAAATTGACCAAAGTTAATTTAACCAGTGTAAACAAGACAAGCTCAGTGCAAGCACTTCAAGTGTCCTGGCAAGGGTAAACGGCTGGTATGACAGGACAAGGACTACCCCCCAGCAAAAAACTTGTATTACTCCGTTGGGTGGTGCAACTGGAAATGAAGACGCTTGCGGAGCTGCTGGTCGCTGTAGTGGAAATCAATTGATGCACCAACAAACGCTTCAATCAATTTTACTTTGGCAAACATTGAGTGCAAAATAAATCACAGCAGCAGCAGCAGCTACAACAACAACTACAACCCCATCAGCAGCAGGAGCTGATGCTCAGCCAGGAGTCATCGCAGTTGTAACCATCTTATTTCCCGGAGAAACACTGGCTACGTCCACCATGAGCTTTGCTGTTCAACGGGCTGGCAAAGCCGCTGCGCGCATCCTTCTGTTTATCTTATTTATGCAAAGCTGTGGCAAATAACAACAAAAAATACAACAAAAATAGAAAAGAAAAAATTCCATATCCAGCTACTGCTCCAAAGTGCCAGCCAGACACGAAAGATGCTAAGAACGAATGAATTCAATGAAATGCGGGTAAAAGTGCCTTTTTGCACACACGCTAAAACATACAAACAAGGTTGGGTAAGCGAGTGAAAGGAAAACAAGTTGGGGCGCTACCTTCGAAATATACTGACTGGTGTATACACTGTAAACTGGAAGTAGGGTAAGAAGGAGAAGGCAAATGGGCGGTATGTACTCTACTTAGAAAAACAGATGCGAGTGACGTCACACGATCAACATTGGTTAGGGAACGAAAGATTCGAGTTAATATGGAATCCAAAATTCTAGGCGAATGGTATTGGTTCGTAAGATATACGCATTTTTGTGAATATCGTGAATAAAGCATAGTAGAAAATTGTTCAACACCGGGTATTGGACATTAAATGCAGACAGAAGCGTAGTCAACTAATCCAAAAATCTTTTGATTGCCTAGATAAGCTAACTAGAGAATCTTACGATGTTTATACACTTTAAGAGTATTCAAAAAGTTTGGGCAGGACAACGTCTGCCGGTATCATTATTTCTGTACATATATAAAAGCATTTACCACTGTGTCCAAAAACTAGTAGGAATTTTTCGATTTAAATTACGCGTGTGAATATTTTCCCTAAATTTTTTTTGTTTTAAGTTGGTACAACTGCCAAGTTATACATCAAATTTTGTTTCCTGAATGGAACAAATACTACAGAAACGTTGAAAATGTTGAAGAAGGATTACGGGGACCGAGCTCTACCAAAATCAACAGCATATGATTCGTATAATTTCTTCACAGAAGGTAGAAAACGCGCTTAAGACGAAAAGCGCCCTGGTCGACCATCGACGTCAACTGACGTCTCGAAAAGCAGCACTGATTTTTCGTGACTTTTTCGCCAAAAATGCAACCAATATCGTTCCGCAACCACCTTATTCACCTGATTTGGTTCCGTATGACTTCTGGCTATTTCCAAAAATCAAAAGACCACTCCGAGGAAACCGCTTTGAGTCGATTGAATACATTCAACGTGAATCCGCGCGCGCCCTGAACGCTATACCGGAAGAAGACTTTTTGGCATGCTTCGAGGACTGGAAAAAGCGGTGGCATAAGTTTATTATATCGGGAGGGGACTATTATGTGGAGAGGGTTCCAAGCTTTTCAGCTCAGCAGCAACCGTGAATACCCCTTTTGGTATATTTTTACTTTGTTTTCTATGGTGAAAGTTGTTCAAAAGTTTAAAAATGGCGAATATGACGTGCAAGACAAGGATCGTCCCGGACGCGTGAAAAAGTTATGCAGGGATACAGAATTATAGACTTTACTGGATGAAGATGCTTGTAGAACGCAACAGGAACTTGTAAATTTATTGGGCGTGGCTCAGCAAGCCGTTTCTCATCGCTTAAAAAGCTTAGGAATGATTCCGAAACTGGGACATTCATTGGGTGCCGTACGAGTTGAAGCCAAGGGACATCGATGGCGCCTTTGCTAGTGCGAACAACTCCTCCAACGGCAAAACAGAAAGATGAAAAGTGGATGCACTATGACAACCCCAAGCGGCAAAATTCGTGGGGGCTTACCGGTCATGCAACAACTTCAACAGCGAAACCGAACGTTTATGGCTCGAAGCTGGTGGGATCACCTCTGCGTAGTGTACTATGAACTCTTGCATCCAGGCGAAACCATTACAGGAGCCCTGTATCGGACGCTACTAATACGCCTGAGTCGAGCGCTGAAGGAATACACCCGCAAATCTCAGAAAGACACGATAAGGTCGATAATTCTCCTGACTAAAAAAATCAATAAAACGTTAATCTAAGGCAATTGCTGCAATCTAGAGTTAGGCATCGATTCTATTTTAAATAAATTTTTTTAAGAATCGATCTTTTCGAGTTATGAAACTTTGCGATGTTTATACAGAAATTGTGAATTAGACGCTAGGTATGTATATTTGATTTCAATTTTACTATTTAAAAACAATTTTTTTTTTAATGCTTTGAATTTTTAGTGCGTAGCCTGACAGAAGGAATATATTGGAAAACAATAGAATAATATGACTCTAGCGACCAACAGTTGTCTATTGATAAAAACAAGTGAAACAGAACAACAGAATATAAAAAAATTTGACTTATTCATAAAATTGATAGAACGTTCGGTACATGTGGCGTCTTCACGAACTTTATGTTCAAATGAGTTGTGAATTGTAAACAACAATATGCGACGTATTAAGTCTTTAGCTTACATCAGAAGTTTACTTAAACCAGGTGCGAACTACAAGCATCTACAAAATAAATAATGATCTTCCCGTGTGGACGTACTTGGAGCTTGGTGCTTAAGAACATCTCATGCAATTGTGAGTAGTACCAAATCATTGCTTGGGGATTTCTTCATGCGTTTAATTATTTTACAATCGTCAATGACTAAGTTTATCTCTAGAACCAGCAGCAAATTGTAGTCAAATCAATTCTCAGTGTTCCTGCAAATTTGTGGATAAGGTTACTAGTGTTTCTGATTAAAATCGGTTGATTATATCATAATTTTTAATACTCTGGATGGGCCTGGCTTTCATTTGTACAGCGCAAAGCTTCTGATTGCTGTCAACCTGTCGACTGCCAGACCGATCTCTTTCTCAAATGATTGCCAGTTGACACACAGCCTCCTCGGGGCGCCTCCAAAGTAGCTATCTTGGCATCCGCTAAAAAGTGAGCTAACCCTTACTAGGGAAGGTGCCTCTATCTAGCTGGCGAATGCCCTCGAAAAAATTAAGGCTGATATAACCGCCATTCAAGAAATGAGATGACTAGGACAAGGTTGCTCTAAGCAAACTAACTGTGATATATACTATAGCTGCCATGCCGAGAGGTGCGAATTCGGATGCGGAGTCGTCGTCAGCCGGAGACTTTGTCATCACGTCTCTCCTCCATTAACTCCTGTTTATGAACGGCTGGCTACAGTCCATGTTAAGGCTAGATTTTTCAACCTCAGCCTAAGTTGCGCGCACGTTCCGAAGGAAGAAACGATTAAAGAAGCATTCTACGGGAGACTCGAGGATACATAGGGCCGCTGCTCAACCCACGAAATAACCACGCCTTCAGTTTTTTATACTTTGTGCTCAGATGGATCTCAAAACCCATTTAGACTGTATGGGAAAGACACCACCATGGCATTCCAAGAAAGTTAAAAGGTTCTTATTATAACTCTTTGATTTTTAGAATCTTAGAAAGAATGGATTTGCTCCCTTATACAGAATCTAAAAACGAACTCAAAAATCTATCTATCATAAGTTCTCCCCGACCTTGCCATTTAGGTCTTAGGACTAACCAAACCTGCTCCTTATCCATTTATTACAGAGTATAGCAAAAAAAAAAAAAAAAGATTGCTACAAGCCAGCTTGTAGTAGCGTTCAATGTGTAGAGCACCCATCTTGGAGGCACATCAAACATCTCAAACGAAATGAATTATTTATCGACGCATTTATAGAGCGGTAGTCGCCGGGGATCGGGGGGAGGGATATAGAATGTGTGGCAAGCCGGCAAGCGGCGCCTAAGCCAAGTGCAGCATGTTCCTTTGCATTGAAAGTCCTTGCCTAAGCCTCACTGGATATGCATTGCTTCAAGGCAAGATGCCAGCAGCTTTTGGAGACTCGAATCCTTCATAGATTCCCAATATGCCAATTCAAGTGCGTGTGTGTGTGTGAGTATTGGGAAAATAAAATGTCAATGCACATGACTAAAAATAAAAAATTAAGATATACTGAATATCATTTATTTTCATTCCTGTCTCCGTAAGTAGTATGTCGACTTGGCTATATAGCTATGTAAAGTATGCCAAGTAATACCACTAAGAAGTTAATTTAGTTACAACAACAAGTTCTCAGTAATTTAAAGGCGTGAAATGTTATCTAATAATAAGTTAATTAATTAATTAAGAATCAAGGCTATTGGATAGATGTAATAAGCCCGCCAGTTGGTCTGTGCTTGTGAATACATGAATCTCGGGGAAGATAAGAACTGGAAAAAGCTATTTTTACCGAAATATCAGCGCTACTATGTAGCTCGTCGTGTAAGGATACTATCTTCCAAGGACAAGCATTTTTTACTGCGAAATATGAGTCATTTTACTAGAGACCGCCAATATTTTATACAAGTCGAACCAAGAGCAATACAATTGCAGTATGATATTATTTTCAGCAACGTCTAGTATTGGAGTTGTGCTTATTTTAGTGATGACAGCCCGCATGTTCCCATAGTAAGCTGTACCACGAAGAATGACAAATCTATCTCCCTATCTCGTCGGATGTAAAAGACATTAAGTTTAAACTTAAGATGACAAAACAAATATGTCATTCTAAGATAAATGTTAAAGGCAACTGCAAGTTAACCAACTCCCACGACCCCGTCTTCCGATATTGAAGATTTAAAAAATTAATTTTTAATACCCAACACCGTTTGGTACCAAGGGTATATTAAGTTTGTGCAAGCCGAAAATGTATGTAACATATAGATGGCGTCGTCGGAGACACCAGAAAGTTACCTAAAATAAGATCAGGGTGAATAGAGTCCGTCCATCTGTACGGTTGAACGTCTAGATCTCAGAATTTCTGAGTCAGAAATTTTAAGAGCTAGAGTAACCAAACTTTCACATTAGATCCCATATTATTCCACAAGCTTATTTTATTTTTTGATATCGGGGTTAAATTATATAGCTCCCATAGGGGTGTTTCAGACGACCTCGGAAAAAACAAAAGAGTTTTAGATGAATAATTCGTTTGTTTATAAAGATATCGTAACTAAATTTGGCATTCGAAAGTTTTTTATAGTTCCCAAGCACTGTGTTTCATTAAAATCGGTTGACTATATCATATAGCTCCCATAGGGCCGATCTTCCAAAAAATGGATTTTTGATCAAAATTTGTTGTGTTTCGTGTGTTTGAGAAGATATTGGGACAAATTCGGCATTCAAATATTTTTTATAGTTCCTAAGCACTGCACTAAATGCAATCAAAATCGGTTGACTAAAAAATAAAAGCTTAAGATGAATAATTCGATTGTTTATGAAGATATCGTAACCCAATTTGACATTCGAAAGTTTTCTATAGTTCCCAAGCACTGTACTAAATTTAATCAAAATTGGTTAACTATGTATATAATATAGCTATATTATTATTACTAGGCCAAAATAGCTTTTTTTATTCAAAATTCGCTATATTTAATTTTTTAATAAAGATATCGTAACCAGATTTGGCATTCAGAAGTTTTGTAGAGTACCCAAGCATTATACCAGATTTGAATAAAATCGGTTGTCTATATCATTTAGCTCTCATAGGGCCGTTCTTACCAAAAAATAGATTTTTGAACAAAATAAGATATTTGAACTAAATTCGGCATACAGATCTCTTTTAAGTTATTGAAGCACTGTGTCAAATTTGATCGAAATCGGTTGACTATATCATGTAGCTCCCATAGGAACGAACTGCCAAAAAAAAAATTTTTTGCTTGAAAATTCTCTCCTTGGTTTCAAGGGAAGGCACTGGATTTTATTGCAAACTAGTGGGACAGGGTATCCTATCGTCGTCCGCGCCCGACTTTACTTAAGCCATTTTTTATGATAGAACTTAATTTGACAATCGAATGTCTTTGGTGTTCTTAAGCAATATACCGGATTTTATTACAAACTAGTAAAACAAGGTATCCCAAAATCGTCCGTAAGCCATTTTTTGAAAATCTAAGATCTAGAAAATCTATTTTTGAAGAATGTCGTTTGATCTATCTCGTTTAAAAAAGCTATTTGATATTTTAACCAAAATACTTTTATTTTAGATATTTAGTTAGGGAAAGTGAGTTTTTTCAAACGTTTATGAAGTAAAACTTTTTAACTACACATTACTGTGGACGATTTTGTTTAAATAATAGCTTTAGCTCTATCGACTCTAATGAAAAAATAAAGAATTGTAGATTTATTTTTTACATGCTAATCGGTTTCATAAAGAAATTATAGAAAATAATTAAACATAAAAATTGTTAGCCCAACAAGTTAGCAATTATCAGATTTAAGAATTAAATTTTTTCAGAAGAAATAAAAAATTTATTGTTCTTTACATAAACGTCTAAAATTGTATTTCATCCCTCTGACGTATTGAAAATATGAGAGAAAGACCTTGTGTGACATATTTAACTTTATAAATTTATTTAAAAGATTTTACTTTATAAATTTATTTAAAAGAATCTTTTATACATACCTTAGAAAAGTCATATAATAAAAAATGTTTCAAAAAATGACGCACCAAAAAAAAAAACAAAACGACGTTGACTGCGGCGCCGTTGCCCGCGGCTTTCTGCTTCTGCATTGACTTGCGTATTTCTAACATTTATTTTATTAATTTCTTTTATTATTATTATTATTATATTTATTAAACTCGCTTATTAAAATCACAGAACAAAAACAAAAAAGAAGGAAACCAAGAATATGAAACTAAAAGAAGCACAGACACACACACACGACGATAAAAATCCGACGCCGACGCACGCGTTTTGCTGCTGCTGCTGCGACGTAGCTGCGCAATGCACCGTTACATTGGCTTTGCACACAAAATTTGCATAAAAAATACAACAAACTCAATTGTTGCAATAATGCACACACACACACTACTTAAGCTTTTACCATTTTAGTATACAAATTTTTTACTTTTCCGACGCTTTCCACGAGTTTTACACAAATTAAAATCCGCCTATAGGGATCACGTCGCGCGCAACTGAAAGAACAAAGCAAACTGACAATAAGAACTGAGCAGCCGCTTCAGCTGCAAGCTGAGTGAGCTAATTTCTAAACTCTCAATTTGTCAAAGCAAAACAAATGCAATAAGGCAACTCTCTCTCTCTCTCTCTTTGCAAGCGTTGAACGCAAATTCGAGATCATGCTTGCGCAACAACAACGCTTGAGCAGATAAAAATGCTCTCTCAGCGTTTTGAAGTTTAGGCCATGAGCTGAGAGCGCCAAAGCAAAAACAAAAAAGTGCGCTCTTGTCATAAAGGACGCTGCTGAGCTAGCAACAACAATGCGAAAGCCGCACTGCTTTCGCTCATACGGCAATTCTATTTTAATATATGTATATATCTGCTCTTCTTTGCTTTCTTTGCTTCATCCTTCTTTTAATAATTGTTGTTGTTTTTACGCTCAGCTGCAGTTACAAATAAGACATTGTATTTGTTGTTAGGCGTGCACCCATTTTTTTTGCATAATAAAGACTAATAGTTATACAGTGCGTTTCATAACTATAGGACAGTCGCGAATTTTGTTTTCAAGTGTAAATATTACGGTTCATAAGCACGATCCAGCAAAACTTTCTTTTAGAAAAACAACTGCCTAATATTGGAGCATTTAATTTACCGTAAGGTTATTGCACTGTTGCTTCACACGGTGCCTTGCAATAGGTTATGCATGGATATGCCATATTTGATGCAATTTTTATCGTTTCATTACTATGGGACACTCGTCTATTATAAGGAAATTGAGTGTAAGGTCATTTTATGAGAAATCGACGCAATGTGTGAATATTAGTTTATGGAAGAGAGACCAAGAGACATGGCGCAGAGATTGGTGTATGTCTTATGGAAAAACATATTAACCGATAATATAATTGAATCGGTCATTTCAAAAACCTCATAAGTCACATTTTTTTGCAACATGCTTTTTTTGCTGAAAATGGTTCCTTAAAGGGAGATACGTATTCTGGGTAAAAACTATATAAGTCAATACAGTCCTTTTCCTTCAAATAATACCGTGAAAAATACGTGCATTGTAAAAACAACATAAGTCCAGTGACTTATGACTAACTTATGACGCTTAAAATTGAATCGGTCATTTCAAAAACCTCATAAGTCCCTAAATTAGAATTTTTCAGGATATAATAAAAACTGTTTCATACACAAACAAATGAGTTTTAATGGACTTTTTATGCTTAATTTAGTATTTGAGTGATTTAACTTAAATAACCTTAATAGTTGTTTTGGTTAAAAATTATACCACTAATCCTATTTCTTGCTAAAACAACATAAGTCCCAAATAGTTTTTCGGGTTTTTTTCATTATTTTCATTAATAAACTGTTAAGGTTATTCACAATTTAAATTTTATATCACTCAAATACTAAATTAAGTATAAAAAAGTCCGTTAATACTTATTTGTTTGTGTATGAAACAGTTTTTATTGATTCCTGAAAAATTCTAATTTAGGGACTTATGAGGTTTTTGAAATGACCGATTCAATTATATTTGGAATTTCTTTAGAATCATCGAAAAATAAGTGAAAAATAAATTTAATGAGAATTCACAGGCTTTCTGACCGTAAGAGTCGCCATGAAAAAGATATTCGCGAATTTTTCTACTTGAATTTAGGCGTTGTCCTGTTCAAATAAAAGGATTTCGTCGAGTTTTCGCAAAGGAATGGTATCAAAACGCTAGGACAGACATGTTAGTAATCGCCGCTGCTTAAAAAATTTAAGGCGTAAAATTATGAACAACATAGGTATGAGAGTTTTTCTCAAATAACTTACCCATCACGAGGTAGAGTTTTTAGAGTGCAAAGACTAAAAAAGCGTTTGTATTGAATTTCCACACCACAGTACTCCCCACAAGCTCTATCTCAAGAATGGTTATCTATACTAGACTACGAAGTATATAGATCTTGTAGAGAATTTGACGTCTAAATAACCTTTCACTTTTTTCACAGTCAATTTATTTTTTTAAGTGGGATATTACTTTTAATTTAAAAACAAAAAATAAAACAAAAAACATGATTTTTTTGAAATACCCTTTCATCACTTTCCTCCATCTCAAGAGCGTTTCTTTGTACTTAATTATGAAGTATGGTCGGTTCTTTAGAGAATTTTACACTTTACTAACTTTTTATTTTTTTTTTTTGTTAAAATAAATCAAGTCAAGCAAGATATTGGATACATCCTGGTTTGCAATCTGTGCAACTAATTGGATATTTATTTGAACTAAAACAACTTCACATTAAAAATTTTCAAATTTTTAAATTTCTTAATACTCTATTTAGACACACCGACTAATAAATCAGCAGTATTAAATCTAAACATTTCCTTCCGCCATTTTCTTGATAAAAATTTAAAAATCAATGGCCATATGAAAAACTATTCCAAATAAAGGTACCCTAACTAAGAGCTCAAAAAATAAAGTAATTTATATGCATTTCATGACGCTCATTACTAGTTATAATTTCAACAATTCAAGCTTTAACAATATCCCAACTAACTCACTATTTCCTACTTTGTATTTAAATAGAAGCTCTCCTAAGCCGTCGCTTCGTAGATCCAACATCAAATCTGAAAAGTGACAACATTTGACTTTGACGCCGCGGTTAAGCCACAAAATTCGTCAATTTCCGTAGAATGGAAAAATAAGCAACAACAACAATTTGATATCTAAAAGTTTTTGAGCGTCAAAAATATTAATTTAACTTTTTGCGTTAGGAGCAACGACCCATTGGAATAGGAATAGAGACTTATCTCCACCCCTCCCACTACTTCACATTCGGCTCCCACAGTAACTCCCCCTCTCCAAAACCCAGCCCCTTGTTACTGTTGTTTAGCTGTTGTTTTTATCGCTGTCTAATGTTTGTCTATTTGGGTATCCAGCCAACATTTTCTGGTAGACGCGACCGCTGCTCAACATCGGCTGCTGCTGCTCCGTCGTTATCGTAAAATTTTATGCTAAATACATTCCATTGTAATGTCGAGCAGCCTAACCTACCAAAAACACGAAGCCAACTCCTCCTCCAAACAAAACAAAATGGCGAGTAAGAACAAATGCAGCCATTTTGGGCAGCTGCTGCCACGTGGCATGCTGGTCAAGCGTATCATGGCTTGGCACAGTGGTCAAAATGTGAAAGTTAAGAACTAAATTTTTTGAATGTAAGATTGGGCCAAAAATTCACTGGCTGTAAATACTCTATTTGTTTTGTAGAGTTGTATTTTTAATATATGCAGAAAAATAATAATAATTTTAGGAAAAAGAAAATAGAATATATGTCAATAATTCTTAATAATTTCCTAACTAGCAAATATATATAATTCAAAAAAAAAACCCGTATTGTAGAATTGTGAGCTTAAACCGAAAATACAGTAGAAGGAATTTATATTTAGAAAAAAAATCAGTTTTGTGGATTTTAAAAAAAGTTTGATTTTATGATAAATATCTACTATACCGATTTTAATAAATTTTATACAAATTTTATATTAAAAGCCAAACAAAACAGTATTCCGAAGAAAAGAGTCAACTTTGCCCCAAGACCACTGCCTCAGCATATAAGAAACCTCATTATGCGCAGAAACAGCCTTCGCCGGAACTGCATGAGATACAGAAATAGGACGGGTTTAGATTCTGTTAAACGGCTAAGCTTAATTATTTATAAATTGATGTTCAATTTTAGAATTGATTCTTGGAACACTTTCCTATCTACATTGGGAAACAATTCTTCTCCCCTCCAGAAACTGTCAAAATTCCTTAAAAATAAACAAACGACATCCCGACTCTAAAGGCCAACTCAATGCGTTTCTCGACATTCTTGGTCAGACTTTTAGTCAAAATCATACACTTTCTAATGATCTTAGCGACCCAGCCACAATTGCTGAAGCCTCAAGATCTGTCAATTCATTAGAATTATTGAATGGCAGTCCTCGACAGCTTTACTATGCCAACAACTCTGAGATAAAAGCAACTATCAAAGATCTCTGGGCCAGATTATCTCCAGGATTGGACAGCATTGAAAATGTTTGTCTTAAAGCACTTCCCCGAAATGGTTGGCAAAAAACCACTCAGTTGTACCCTCCACGCGGGTGCCGACCGGGCAATGGGCATTTGCGACTCTGTGTCTGGTTGCATTTTTAGCATGCCAGCGCAGGGAAGTGAATGTCTAGCAAAGATCGGAGCATCGCCCCAGGTGAGCCGCTTGCTACGGATGTGCTTCGATTTTTACTGAGTGGTGCCTGGCGGTAGGCATAAAACGTTATGGGGTGCGCTCCCCCTGAACTAAACAATCAAGCAAAATGGAGGTTGATAAAGACGAGGCGCGAACTGGGATATCTTCAAACGTCGGTGGGAGGCGCGACTGGTACCCCTGGCGGGCGCGGGGATACCAGTCAACGCTCGAGTGTAAGCTCGGGACGCGACGACATAAGCCGCGTCGCCAGCGGTCACACCTCTGCTGGGAATGGAGCAGGTCCCAGTAGTTGTACTGCTACTGCCACAAAAACGACGACGAGAAAGATGCTCCACGCGGATGCCGACGACCAAGAAGACTCGGACCGCGAAAGTATTAACACAGCGGATGAAGACGCTTTACTGCGCTCTCTAGGCGATGACCGAGGTACCAGTTCTGCTCGCAAGAAAGGGCTGAAGTCAAAGCCGAGAAGGTAGGGGCTTAAAGCGAAATCTCAATACAAAGCTGCAGTCAAGATCTGCGGTAAGCTGGAGAACAAGTCCGACCTGACGAAGGTGGAACAAGAACGGTTGGCTTGGGCGAAGGATACGGTAGAGAAAGGCCAGGCTCACTTCGCGTCAAAAGCTTGGTGTGCTCCAACGGACTCGAAATTTGCGAACCGGGTCGAGCAGAACCTTGCCGTGAAACGACAGAGATCCACCGAATGTGAAGTGCCGTCTGGAAAGCGGCAGAAGCGTAAGGAGGTGACCAGCGCGAGTAACGAGAAGCCCAGCACTTCGAAGGGGGCGACGGTTGCGGCTAGTGTAGTAGCCAAACGGCACTTAACCGTGGCAATCATTGACCGTAGCCATCCGCAGGGGCAAATGACGCAGGAGCAGTGGTCGGCCGTGGAGATGAAACTGCTGGAGGCCATGTTTGCCAAAATGAGGGACGAACCCACGGCGCCGATGCCGTCGTTTGATGGCGCTGGCTGGTTCGACGGGGTGAAGCTAGTCAAATGTAAGGACGACCCGACCCTCGAGTGGATAAAAGGAGCCGTTGTCGAACTCCGGGACCTATAGGTAGGGGCTTTTCTCGAGGTAGTAGACAAGTTCAATATTCCGTCTTTACCTAAGGCGAAGGTTTTAATGCCGCGCGTGGTGAAGCCGGAAGATGTACTCTGTCTACTACAGCGACAGAATCCTGATGTGCCGCCGAACGACTGGAAGGTGCTGCACTCTTCTAAGCCAGCTGATAAGAATGCTGGCCATAACTTCGTCCTCCAAATCAATAAGACGGCCGAGGACATCCTCTACTCTAGGTTCGGGAAGAGGGCGTGGGGCGTAGGGAGCGTGTACCTGCGTCTCATAAAGCGCCATTCTGCCGGCAACAACGACAACACACTGGCCGCAGGTGAGGTGGAAGTCGATCTCGGGATTGAACAAATCCTGGAAACTTTAAATCCAATCTAGCTAGATCTAGGTCCTCTGGAATGGTCCATCTGGATATAGCATTTGATTCTGTGTGGCACGAAGGGCTTGTACATAAAATTAATCTGTTGGAATTTCCCCTATAGCTGACAAAAATTATTCAGAGTCTCCTTGCAAATCGGTCTTTCGCCGTTTATTTGGGTGAAGTCCAATCTCAAAAGTACGACATATGCGCAGGTTGCCCCCAGGGGTCATGCATATACCCAATTTTGTACAACATGATGATACAGCAATTATTTGCTCTGGAACTTTATCCTCAGATATCACTAATAACCTTCAAGATGCTTTTGACATCCTTGTTAGTTATTTTAATAAATGGAAAATTTTTGTTAATGCTGACAAAATCCAAGCTATATTCTTTTCAAGAAAAAGCAAAAATATTTGCCTCCCGACTAGCCATATCGAGTTGAATCTAGTTGATGTTAACTGGGAAAGCAATTAAAATATTTTGGACTAATTTTGGACACTAAGTTAACCTTTAAAGACCATATTGACTACGTCATCAAGAAAATGAACATATTCATATTCGCTTCTTGTACCTTCTCACAAATAGAAAGTCTCGTCTCAATTTTGAAAACAAAATGTATCTATATAGATAAATTTTTCAAGCAGTGTTATATGACGGAGCACCTAAAAAGGTATCCAAAATGGGTTCCTCGACCCCAAATACATAATTGCTTAGAGGAACAATAAAGTTTTTTGAAGATCTAAGCCGATTTTTGAACATATTGATAAAAACCTATTTGAAAAAGTGGGCAACTGGAAATTATTTTAGTCCCATAGTTTATGGGCAGAGCTAAGCTAAACCAAAGAATAAAAATCGCTGAAAGCCCCAGAACGTTAGCTTAATTTTTAATCTAAAAATAAAAAAAAACTTTGCGATTTTGGAAACTATTAATTATACCAACGATTTTTCTCACACCAACCACTGTGCGGCAGCAAGCAGCGCAAAACCCAATATAATCACAACGATTTTTGGTGCTGTTTTTCGACCTCGACAGAATATACAGCCATTATAATAAACATACATAGATATGCGACCCAATTTTACATGTAAATAAACTCAAAAGGTCATCTCACAAAATCGTTCGAACAAATTAAAAAATTCAAGCAAAGTCAAACTATTTGCTTTTATTTTTACTCATGAGAATGCATTTCTTAAGGATTACCGCGTTTTCATTTAGGAAACTTTGAATTTCCCCTGTATTCTGGGGCAGACGTAAACCAGTAGCCTTGGCTAGCGCTTTAAAATCTTTCAACATAACCTTATGCAAAAATAGCAATCTTAGCTTAAAGACAACTACGATACTCTTGGCAAACTTCTTCCAGGCCATAAAATACGGCTTACGCACAATCTTAAGAGCCTGTGCAATGGATATCTTTCTATGCTCCAGAATAAAGTCAAAACAAGCTCCCCAATCGTATTTGATGTCATTCAAGAATCTGAATCTCTGCACGCACAGCATAAACCGGCGCTCAAGTTGCAACTTAAAGGAGTTCAGCTCATCCAGGCGGCGCTGTAAACGTTTGCTATCGGTTAGTTCCTCACACAGACGATTCTGCACCAGCTGAAGATTGGTTTTGCTTGTCTTATTCCACAGCTGCAGCTGTCCCAACTGTTCCTTCAACTTGTGATTGTTTCTTTGAAGCTCCTTGATCTCGGGTCTGGCATTGCTTAACTCCACATCAGCATTGACACAAGGATCCCGTAGCGGGCAATCTGGTGTGTTTAAATCGAAAAGGTTGTCCCAATAGTCCAATCGATTTTGTATTCTATGTACCTCGAGCATAACAATCTCAATATCCACATAGCGATCAGATGTTGGTGGACTTTCACTTTGTTCCTCAGATTCGGCTTGTGATTTTCCTTTTACTGGTACACAATCGAAAATTTTTGCTTTTTGTACCGTTGGAAGATCGATAAATTTTTTAGGCACTGTTGGTTCAGGTTCGGGCTGTTCTATCTCTGGAGCTGTCCAACCTTCGGCAAAACATTTTTGCATTCGATACATATTGGTAATTACACGAAATTTTTATTTTTAAAAGAATATGTTTAGATAAATATAAAGTGGATTGTAAGTTCTTTAAAATAACAATAAAAGGAAAAGCTACTAAGATCTTTTTAACTGGAGAATATGTTTTTTTAAAAACCTACTCCGTCTTACCAAAGGAAACGCAGTAAGAACTTTTTCCCATGAAACTACTTAGTTATATAATTGACCGACTTTGTCCATATCTGCAAAAGAACTACGACGACAAGGATATCTCCATCTTGCCAAGATCACATCAAGGCTGGTCAAATATGGGAGAATTGCATTTAACATATTAGGTGCCAGTAACAAGCTCACGATTAGATGGGTTCCATTCATTGGTTTGGCAACTAAGTGGTATAGGACCTATTAAGAATGGAGGAAGCAAACAAACGCCTGCTTCATTGAGCACAAATACAAGGACTTAAGCCTACAAAATCCCTCCTCTCTAACTACAACCGTAAGATGTTCGAACTCATGATAACTTACGCTAAAAATACCGTGAGTATTTTTTGAACCCCCCAAACATTCATCAGTCTTTAAATCTCGGATATTAACTAATACCTTTTACCCAATTACTATTCATGCAGTCGGTAATTCGTTGAATCGAGTTTTTTCAGCATTTTGAGGCTCATCACCCCCCCAAATTCAACGCTCTCCCTAAGCCACTGCTTATAACAAACCCCATTGAACAATGAGTCGCCAGATATGGCCTTAAATTTACCCAAAAAGATCCATAAGGCTCTGCGGACTCAAACGGCCGCAGTTTTCGGCAGGACCGATCTCTGGACTCTGGCTTGTCGGAACACATGCGACCAGAATGAATGTTCCGAGTCATGACTTTTTCAGAAGCTGCAATCAGTAGAACACTTCTTCTGTTCCTGTGAGGCTCTTAGACGTAGGAATAAGCATCAGGAAAATTACTTCTCTCATACCGTAGCTGAGCTAGTATCTATATGTCCGAGGATGATTGCTAGCTGCATAGTGGTAATTGGATGATAATTCTTCTAGCGGGATTATCTAATTAGAAGGTTAGCCATTCACAACGGTAGCCTTTCACAACGGGCCGGTTTATGTCTAAGTGTGCTGGGTTTTCAAGTTGCAGCTGCTCTTTTCTCAAGACCCCCTGAAAAGGTTTTTTAATTGATGGCCTCTTTAGTCGATACAAATCTCTTTCAGTCCAGCCATTTCATCAGATCTGATGGTTATCGCAGCTCCTGACGAGACATTGTAGGACATTGTCCACAGCCACTCGTCATCAAAAGAAACAAACTCCTGGGCATGTACGTTTTCTCACCGGAGATCGTTGTTACCCTAAGTACAAACAAAATACTGGAATAAATGCAGGCCATTAACCTTTGGGAGGGCTCTAAGGCGTGAAAGGGGGTAATTAGATGCAGTTGGGTTGCAGTACATCTTGCACCCCTTATAAATAATAATGTCTATGTCGTTGTAGGGCTGCTATAGTTCGTCTTTCCATCAACTGCAGAAGTCAGTAAAAGGTCAAAGATCTTCTGATGGGTCTCTGTTTTTTTTATTTTTTTGGAAGACAGAAAATATTTTCTATTTCGATAAGGAATGTAGTCAGAATAGGACGTGAAGCATTGTACTAATTGTTCTTTAGACCAAAATTATAAGTATAGAGGTACGACTTAGGTATAGCCATTTGGATCTCAAAGACTACAAATACAAGGGATAGCAAAAACGTTGTTGCATTCAAATGTTGTTGACCACCGCAATATTCTAGGGAGCACACATTTTGTATCATGTGATGAGCCTGTTCCGGTTAGTTTTTGGAATCCATTGAGAGCGCTGCCTCTTTTGATATAATTTGGCTAGTCCTTTACAGAAAAATCAATAATTCTGTACCGTGCAACAAAGTATATGGTAAAGACTCTCCAAAATTACTTTCAGGAAGACAAATGAAATTAATATAAAATATGTGCGTCCTTCCATTTGTGTGTTTATCTCTCTTTCTCTCTGTACGTTTGAATGCCTAGATCTTGGAGGCAGTAAGTCCTAGGGTGACCAAGCTTGATATTTAGTTGAAGGGCAAAAAAAATGTTGCAGGGTTGAATTTCTATAGCGCAAATGGAAGTGTTGACGGCGTTCGGATCATATGGGCGTAGTAGTTGGGAATCTTCCATAGAGACCGATATTTTTGCACGCACCAGCAATCCCAGATGAAGATCCTGCCCAGAGCTAAGCCAACAAATCCTGCGACAAGCTCGTGAAATTCGCGAAGGAGCAATCGGAATGATTAAGGACGCCTAGGGGTTGCTACCATGAGCCTGTCGAAGACGTCGAAGAAGCGAAACGGGTGCCCATTAACTTCAATCTATATATAAAATAAATTTATGTGTTACGGATGATCTCATGAACGCGTCGAGGAATTTCAAATCTGATTTTTGCGTGTGTTAGAGGCTGTCAATACAGAGGTTTAACGCTTACTTTGATGCGTTTATGTTTGGATTGGTTCGTGAGATATACGCATTTTTGTGGATATCGGTTTTTGTGTGTATATTGCCATATATACATAAACTGGTACTGTTGTTCGAGATTTAACATCTTTTCAATCCTTAAGAACAGGCGTATTGTATCCAACGTATCGAGAGGCATGTTAAAAATTAAATTTTTTGGAAAATGATTTCCACTGGGATCAAAATTTAGCAGATGCTGCTAAAACTGCTGATTCATATCAAATATATGTTCTATTTGCGATTATTTTGGCAACACGTTTTCCATCCAATCCACCTGAATCGTGAATGAAATATTAAGATTATTTATCAGAAAATATTTTGTGTCGAGTACGTCAAGCAAAACGTAATCCAGTGATGGAATTAACGACGGAAGTTTACAATGAAGCTGTAATTCTTATTGAAGATCTATGCTTGGCGATGGGTAATAAAGCATTAGGACAATTAGGAATGCCGTCTCCTAATCGATAAATGCATGATGTATATCAATTGAAAGAAATGCAACGAATCAAATTAATTATTAATCTAATCGTACTGCCCAGGAACGTGAAGATCGCAATGAATGTGAAAGAATTCGATTAAGACAGACCCGTGAAACGCGGCATTCGACTAATAATGATGTAAGTTAGAATCGAGCTGCAAAATAATCAGAAAATCTAAAATTTTTTCAGATAAGCTAACTAGAGAATCTTACGATGTTGATTCACTTTAGGAGTTTTCAAAAAGTTTGGGCAGGACAACGTCTACCGGGCTCACTGATAAAATTGTGGCCAAAAAGAAAATGAATTCTACAGAACTGTTCGTCTGATTTTTGATGAGCTAGAGATTTTGGTAACATTCATCGTGTTGTCATTATAACGTGAAATTAGTACCTCCAAATCCTCTGTGCTGGCTGCCGTAGCAGAGGGATTGACTTATAATTGTTGGGTACCCATTATTTCCATTATTATTTTGTTCCATGTTCCAAGATTCTTTAGTTAGAAGCCGCCACTGATATGGAGAAACAGACGCTTACTTGATAGCAATACGGTTGCCAAAAAGGCTTAAGGGTTTGTTATGGACTGCTCTTAGCTTCAGGACTCTTCCTCGACCTTACCGGCATGGGTGGCCCTACCGATAGCTATGCTACCGCCGGCATCGCTCTTGGATTCATCGCCCTTAACAAGCCCTCCTACACGACAAGGTGGAGGGATTGGAAGTGGAGGCTCTAGGCCACTTAGGAGTCTAGAATTCGTAGTAGTAGTAGTAGAGATTTCGTACGGTAGTGTTGAAAAATGATTAGTTTTTGGCAAAGCGTGCAACCGTGCATTTTTTAAAAAATCGGTTCAATATAAAAAAATCTTAAATGGCAATATGTTCCATTACAGCATACCAAGAACAAGGAGCAGCCGCGTAGCCAGAAACTTCGTTCGGGGGGGGCCCGAAACATAAATTTTTTAGAGGGAGGGGTGGAAATGTTTGAGGGTTATCTAGTATGGGATTTGTAATTAAAGTTGAACTTAGTAGTGAAGAATTGCTTTATTAAACAAAAAAATAATTACCAAAAGTGTCAATTTCAGTGTCTCTCTGAAATGATGTTTTCACAAAATGTTAGGATTCGCTGAATTTCGGGGGGGCCCGGGCCCGTCGGGCCCTATGGCTGGTTACGGCCCTGACAAGGAGCATATAATTATTGGTACTCATATTTCTGAATCTCTAAAGCTCTACCAACAAAAATATTATTGCCAACTCTGAAGCTTCACGTTTTACATATTTTATTTAAATAATTATGTATATTCTATATATACATGCCCATAATTTGAACGCACAACATTTACATGTCGTTAACTCCGATTAGTCTAATCCATTAGATGTCAAGCTTAGCATTAACAAACCCAGACCAAAGCTGCTGCAGTTTTCCAAATGGCATTGCATGGTCGGTCCTGCCACAATGGATGACATTTGCTAAAGTTCTTAAGCAGCACTTAACCCAGACATAACCAAGATAAACATGGCTCCGAATGGTAACAAAACAAAATGAGAGAAGACAAACACATAAAGGCTGAGGCTCATCTAAACACACACACACACATATATATATATATATATATATATATTTGTATATACATCTGTATATATGTATCTATACGTACATATGCCTAGTTGCAGTTGCAACAATTCATCTTCATAATAAAACTTAATGCGAATGACAAACAAACTTAATGCGCATTATAAAATAAAATAAAAATACAGAGAATGGGGGAAAATAAAAGATAGACAGAAAAATAAAGGATACATAGACAATGGGTTTTTCCTTACCAAAAAAAAAAGGATATACCTTTGTGTCTCCTAGCAAGTTCAAACTGCTTGTAAGCAATAAACAAGCAGTTCAAAGTGGTTTTTTAAGGAAAACTATTTTTATAGCCATAGCATCGCTACATTTTGACAAATTATTTAAAATTGGTAATATTTAAAATAAAATTTAAGTCAAGAGGACATTTAAGTTTAATATTTAGATGCAAGGACTCTGCGTGAAAATAATCCCTATATCGATTGAAAAGCGATTACAATTGCCCTGATAGGGTATAACAATACTTGTTGAAAAATCTCATAGGAAGTGAAAACCTAAATAAGATAAAAAAGTTTTCTTTTAAAATTGGTTTAAAGCTTTTTGCTTACAAAATTAGAATTTTCTCAAAATATTATTTTGTCACGTTAACGCTTGCGGCGTCAAGATCGCTTGAGAGCATTTTAAATAGAAACGAAAATTGCAATGAAATTTATTACATGACGGTTCGATTATATTCTAATGGACTACCCAGGCGGTAAACTTAAATGGCTTTTAATGCTACACAATTTCACAAGTAGGTGCTTATAATTCACAACTGGTTAAAGCTTAAACACTATAGGTTAGGTTAGGTTACGCTGGCCGGCCACAACAGAGTGCAGCCTAGCATAGACCTTTTGGTCCTTAGCTGTGCCAGATTCGAGGTTATTACGCAACGTTATGGTCAGTTAAAAATTTTACTTTTTTAGCGAAATTAAGTATCCGCCCAACTTGTAGCCTGGCCACCTCTTCTAGACCGACAAACGCTGGTTTGTGATATATTATATTCCGGATCCAGTCAATTCCGTACCCCAGCAATCTTCGATATAGCCGAATAAAGGATATCTTTGAATATAATTTTGATTCTTCTGTTTTCAATAAATGATCTTCGAAGGCTAAAGTATGGCTCAATTAGCCGATTTTTTATTTTAAACAAAAGTATATCTAGCCAATTCAGTTAAACGGAATCTCAAAGTCAATATTCCCTACCACAGTATCTGTGCAGCTGATCGACAGTAGCGTGATCTAAAATCGAAAATGGTGGATAGGATGGAAAAACCTTTTGACCAATTAGTCTCTCCAAAAGTTTCGCAAAGCGTGGGAAGGAGTCAGGGAAATTCCCCCATTTACTGGGTTTATGTATTTTTGTAATCCAGGTAATCTTCCACTCAGCAGGGAAGAAAAGGTTCTTTCAATAAGAGCGCTACAAAAGTAAATAAAACAAAAACGGGTTTGGACATCAATGAAATTTTTTATTCCTGTGAAAGTACATGCGATAGCCACAACGGGCATGCTTGCAGAAATCCAGACGCTGAACCCAATTTTCGACGGTTTTCAAGCATAAATCGGACGATACTGCTGGAATTTCACGTTCGATATTCATACGAAGTTCATCAATCGTTGCTGTCTTGTTGGCATAGACAATAGACTTGACGTAGCCCCACAGGAAATAGTCTAACGGCGTCAAATCGCACGACCGAACCGGCCATTTCGTGAGATAACACATTAAAGCTGTGAGGCTTGTGGCGCCGTCCTGTTGAAACCACATATTGTCCAAGTCCATATCATCCAATTCAGCCCAAAAATGGTGATATCAATGAAATTCTTTATTCCTGTGAAAGTACATTCGATTCCATTATGTATGGAACTCGATTTCTTTTGCATGGTTACCACAGGTACGCTTGTAGAATTCCAGACGCTGAACCCAATTTTCGACGGTTTTCAAGCCTGATTTATGCTTGATACTGATACCGATACTGCTGCAATTTCACGTTCGATATTCGTACAAAGTTCATCAATCGTCCCTAGCTTGTTGGCATAGACCATAGACTTGACGTAGCCCCACGGGAAGTAGTCTAACGGCGTCAAATCGCACGACCGAGGCGGCCTAATTGACTGGACCATTTCGTGATACAACAAGTTCACCAAACTTGGCTTTCAATAAATCGATTGTGACATTCGCTGTGTGGCTTGTTGCGCCGTCCTGTTGAAACCACATATTGTCC
Source organism: Chymomyza amoena (assembly GCA_037043745.1). Taxonomy (NCBI): domain Eukaryota; kingdom Metazoa; phylum Arthropoda; class Insecta; order Diptera; family Drosophilidae; genus Chymomyza; species Chymomyza amoena. Next base: position 73,378 of record JBAMAX010003694.1, read on the forward strand.
AAGTCCATATCATCCAATTCGGGCCAAAATATTCGGTTATCATTGAGCGGTAGCGATTACCATTCACAGTAACGTGCCGGTCTTGATCATCACGGAGGAAGTACGGCCCAATGGCGCCGCCGGACCATAAACCGCACCAAATCGTAATTTTATCGGGATGCAATGGTGACTCATGGAATTCGTGTGGATTGCTGTCTGACCAATAACGTAAATTTGGCTTATTGACGAAGCCATTCAGCCAGAAATGAGCCTCATCGCTGAAGGTGATTTTTCGATTAAAATCCGGATCATTTTCAAGTTGTTGCTTAGTCCAATCCGCGAACATACGACGTTTCTGGTGGTCAAGCGGATTCAGTTCATGCGTCATTTTGATCTTGAAAGGATGTAGGCCAAGATGTTTTCGCAAATTCGCCACAATGACGTCACAGAGATGCCCAACGCTTGAGAACGATGTGTGAGAGACTGATTTGGGTCTTCCTCAATTGATGCGCTAGCGGCAGCAATATTCTCGACATTACGGGCACTTTTTTGTCTCACTGGCACGGGAACATTTTGTACTGTGCCTGTGGATTCAAATTTTTCCACTAGACGCTCAATTGTTGAACTGGCAGGACAATTATGACGACCATAAATTGGACATAGCGCTCTTAAAGTTGATGCCACTTACTACAAATTTCGGTAGTAAATTTTAATAACTTCGACTCGTTAGATCGTATATCTTTCCGTATGACAAATCTTACTGAAGAGAAATGTCAAGAGAGCGGAAAAAATATGGCGTCATTTGCTGTACCTATCGTTCTTCTTTTGTACAGTCCCTATTGATAAGCCCGATATAGGTATCCCAAAATATCATTTTGTAATCTTATCTTTTTGCGGCAGCACTAAGAATAGATCGGTTTTACAGATTTTTTTACATTAATTTAAGTGGCTTGGAAGATCAAGATCGTTTGAGAGCATTTTTAATAGAAACGAAAATTGCATAGATATTATTACTCGATTGTATTTTAGCTAGGCGGTAAACTTGAATGGCCCTTAATGCTAAACAATTTCAAAAATGGGTGCTTATAAGTCAGAATTGGTTAAAGCTGAAACACTATCACTCCCAAGTAACTACCATAATTTTACTGTAGCTATAAATCAAAATGTTTTTTTTAAGTAATTTATTTGGTTCTTATTTTGTTGCTTGGGAGCTTTATATCAATTTCTTGAGTCGCAGTTTTGAAATATTTGATTTCGAGTCCAGAAACCCCAGTAATTTTCAATATAGCCGAATAACGGACGTCTTTAAATTTAAACTTGATTCTTTCTGTTTTCTAGAAAAGATCTTAGAACGTAGAGAGGGGCTCAATCTTCAATTTTCGTGAATCGATCTATTCGTCCGACTCTCAACAAAAAATCGATTAATCGGACTAAAACGGTAGGCGCTAAGAAATTAAAACTGCAAACAATTTATACAAAGTGCATTTAAATTTTTTTCCTTAATTTAAAATAACGAAAATTATTCGATACTTCTAAAATAAAACAAAAAATGAATAATTCGTTTTATTCAAAATTCAAAACTTAATAAGAGAAAACATAAAAATTAAGTCACCATTTATTTAACAAAAATTAAACTTGCAAAAGCGCCCTCTGGCGATTCTCAAAATTAGTAATAGAAGGGAAAAATAGATTTCTTGACCCCAAAAAACGCCCATCTGTCTAGAGGAAAAATAACGTATTTTGGTCTTGTAAATGAAAGGTCTAAGCCGACTTTTGAATATTATGAAAAAAAAAACTCTATTTATAAAGATTGGCGACTCATAGTTTAAAGCTGCTCAAAGAATCAAAATCTACAAATTGCTCCGCCATAATGTACATAATAGATCGATGCCCAATAAACAAGAATCGATGCCCAGCTCTATTAGAAGGTCAAAGTATGGCGCAATTAGCCGATTTTTGATCTAAACCAAAAGTCTATGCAGCCATACTCCGCCAAATGTCTATCACCAAAAACTTTAAGAACATGATTTGCTACTCTCTGCAGCTGATCGACAGTAGCCTGAATTTCTCTAAATTGGTGGTAAGGATGGAAATCGCAGTGTTCAGTCAACCTTTTGACCAAAACTTCTCTCAAAAACTTTCGCAAAGCGTGGGAAGGACTCTGATAGGCCAGTAAGTCTTAGAGTAACTCTCCAATTGACTGGGTTTATGGATTTTTGTAATCCAGGTAATCATCCAGTAGTAGGGAAGTATATATGATGAGTTCCTATAAGTCCTACAAGGACTAGGGGGCAGTTAGCAGGAAACTGCTGCGTTTTTAATATACCATTAAATATCAATGGTCTAAAAAGGACAGCTTTTGAAAATACGGTTTGTAGGGTAGCATGACATCTGCCATCATGCCGATGTTTTTGATTTTGGGAGCTTTTTAATACGAGGGTGGATTGATAAGTTTCCGGCCTGACCAAGAGATGGCGCCACTAGGCCTACCTTGAGGTGGCGTTTTATAGTACCATCCTTAGATAGCTTGTAGCTATAGTTTCAGCCCGATCGCCCTGTTAGTTTAGATTTGAGAGCACACTGAACAAGACGCCTCTGTGCTTTTCTTGAAAATGGAAATTCGAAAAAACATTTCTACCGCCAATTTGACGTTGTATAAGCGTAATCCAAGCGAATTTTTGCGTCGATTCTTAACCGTTGACGAAACTTGGGTCCACCACTACACTCCTGAAACCAAAGAACAGTCTAAACAGTAGATTGGACCAGGGGAACCAACTCCAAAGAAGGCAAAAACAATTTTTTCAGCGAACAAGGTTATGGCTACTGTTTTTTGGGATGCAAGAGGTATTATATACATTGATTACCTTGAAAAGGGTAAAACTGTCACTAGTCAATACTACGCAGACTTATTGCAACGTTTGAGCCACGAGGTGAAAATTAAACGACCTCATCTGGCGAAGAAAAGAATCTTGTTTCAACACGATAACGCACCAGCGCACAAGTCAATCGTTGCGATGGCTAAAATCAACGATCTGAAGCTTGAATTGATGCCGCACCCTCCCTACTCTTCAGACCTAGCCCCGAGTGACTATTATCTGTTTCCTAACCTCAAAAAATGGCTTGACGGTAAGGGATTTGCGGACAATGAAGAAGTAATCGAAGCTGTAAATGGGTATTTTGAGGAGCTAGACGAATCAGTCTATAGAGATGGCATTACTAGACTAGAACACCGCTATGAGAAATGTATCAGCCTTGGAGAAGATTATGTTGAGAAATAAAAATAAAAAATTCTTAAAAACGTTGTTTTTCTTGGTCAGGCCGGAAACTTATCAATCCACCCTCGTATACCATTAAATATCAATCTTACAAAAAGGACAGCTTTTGAAAATACTGTTTGTAGGGTGGCATGACATCTGCCATCATGCCGATGTTTTTGATTTTGCAAGCTTTTTAATAATATCTCTTATCTCCTCAATGGACCTAATAAGTTGCACCAGTTGGAATGGGATTTCAGGTTTCCGTAAGATCTGAACCATATTGACAATAACTTTCAAACTGTCGCAAGAATGGAACCGCGCGGTTGGACTGAAAAAACTAAAACAATTTCTTATAGGAAGCGCAGTTTTGTCACCATTGCTGTATATATTAATTTTTCCACTCGTTAATGATAAGGATTCAAAAGATGGCGTACGTCAAATTGGGACGCGCATGACTTTGGAATACCGTTTACGACTAGGTTGCAATTAGATCAGGAAATTGTGGCCTGTAAAAGTACAATATAGGCCTTCAATCCGATTTGTATAATTGAAAGCTAAATTCAAAATAATAAGTTTAGAACCGGAGATTTGTTTCTATACATATTTTGTTCTCCTGACCAATATGGAGGTAATATTCCACACCACAGTGGTATAGAAAAACTCTTCCCTAACTAGAAGACATAACGCTATACAGCGAGAAAAGTCCGAAATGCTCCACTAGCACATCCCACATATCTATAATATTCCATAGCTTATGGGAACAGTGTATAAAAATAACGCATTAAGGACCATGGGCAAAATGGCGAACGTTGATGAGCTTAATGTTAATTAATGAATAAAAAAAATAAACGGAAAAAACATTTAGTACGTGGGGAGTGTACAAAAACAACAAAAACAAATACTACACGCACTAATACATACATACATCGTAGAAAAGGGCGGCTCTTGTGTGTGTGTAAAGGGAAAAATGAGATAAATGAAAAGCAGAGCAACGCATTGAATGACAGCAGAAAATGAAGTAAAATCTAATTAAAACCATTTTCCGGGCAAAGTCCAACGTGAAAATCGCAATTGTCAGCGTAATGCTCACACACACATTCTCTCACCTGAGCACACGCACACACACACACAAACAAACGCAACTTCTTTAACCAGAGGCAATAGTACAAAAACAAAAGGCAGGCAAAGAAATACACACACACTCACATATACACACTCGCACGCACACACACACACACACCTGGTGAAGAAAAACTTTTCAATGCAAACTTAGAGTTTGTGAGTGTCTGCGAGAGTGCAGCCATCTTGTTTCTACACACACACACACGAACAAATGAAACGGGCTGTTGCACACAAAAATAACAAGCTGCGTTGGTCAATTCATCGAATGTCGGTCACGGTTGCGCCAGACGGACCAGGGGGACGGGGGAATACTGACCAAACAGTTCAGCAGTCTGTTCTACTGCCCATGGTGAATCAATCCCCGCGCTTACAGCGTCCCCCATGGCGCCCATGGTACGCCAACAAAGTTTGCACTTTGGTCAATACCCAACAGGGGGCGACACCAAAAAAAAAAAAACTGCGTGCACATTAAAGGAAATGCCAGCACTGGGAGAGAGGGGCATGCTGAAAGACGGAAAGTGGCAGTCACCTGGAGAATTGCCATCCGAACTATTTTTAATACTCTATATATTATAAGGAGTACATTAAGCTTATGCAAATGTGTGTAAGATGCAGGAAGATATAATTTTTCGTGTTAACTAGTGTAATTAATGAATGAAAAACACAAATGTTTTGATAGCGAGCTGACACGTACAGGAAAGTAGCTTTTCTTTTGAAAACATATGTCACGAAGTTCGACTTCGAGGCTCGACATTGTTATGTGTTGGGGTAGAAAATTAAAATTAATTCGAGTCCCGAAGTTTAAATATTTATATTTTTATTTTAAGAATTGATTATAAGCAATTTGGTTACATTCAAGTCGTGGACTGACGTTAAAACGTCCAGAACAATAAGAACAATACACTTTTTCTGCAGTTGATCAATAGATTGTATGGAGGCCCCTTGGGGTCGTGTTTCCATTATGGGTTGTCCAGCTTGGCGGAAAGCTTGTCTGATTGTCACATGGGAGTGACAAGTTCGACGATTCCCGAACTAGAAGCCGCCCCTGATATGTAGCTCACGACCTCCTCTAGCCTTACGCTAGCTACTTTCTGGTTAGCCCCTGGATGTCCCTTTCCAGGGGTGAGCTAATGTGAGAAGGCTCTTGGCCCTTCAAGCGATCTTGCAGGTTTGAGGACGTTTTGAATGGATAGCGTAAGTGGACATCTACTATCATGCAAGGGAGTCGATAGGCCATGTCAGCCATCATTTCCTTTTCAAACCCCATACGAAAGAATCCAAAAAGCTCTCGGATAAACATGGAGGTCGAGCAATTTACAGCACATCGTTGGTACTCGTTCACGCCATAGAAAATTTTTGTAAAAGAGAGGTAGGGTATTGTAAAGTCGGAACATCCCGTCTTTAACATACACCAAATTTTTATTTTATTTTTGTTCTTCAATTGGACTAAAATTAGTTTAGTTATGCTCAAATCCCACGTTAGGTTTTTATATTTCAAGTTATATTGAATTTTGTTTTATACACGTCCGATGCTATGCATATCAATATGGTCTAGTTTAAATAGTAAAGTATTATTTAAAAGCATGCTAACTTCTCCCATCTATGATTTTTATTCTGGTATGGTGTACATGGTATACAGTCCGCCTTTTCTTGAATTTGAAGATTTAGAATATGTATATGAAGTTTGACTGTTGAGTCACATATCCAACATAAAACCATCATAACGCTCGGGTAGCAGTTTTGGAAATAAACACTTCTAAGACGATTGGAATGTCCAGATGTCGAGAATAGAAAAATTAGTCTTGTAAAATCCTGCACATATCAGGGCAAATGTCAGCGGAGCAGAAGAAGACACATTAATAAGATAAAGTCTGCATCTGGCAATTACAGAACAATTAGAGATCCAACCAATTACGCGTCAAAATAAAAATTCGAATCCGTTCTTTTGTATGAATGCGAAGCATAGATATATTCCTGATCTATTTAGTCACTTATCCAAGTTTTCATTAAGAAATGATTGAGGTGCTGCTTTAGAATTTGATGGCCACTGGGCGGAACGCACCTCTCCAGTCAAAAATTAAAAAAAACAAATGGCAAGCCAATCTCATACATCGCTTAACAATCCCTAAATCAAATCCACAAGGCAGCCGCCGGGTGGGCGGAACTATTAATGCCGAACTTATAGAACATCTGCGCGATAATCATGGAACGTCATCTGCACGGAAGCTCCTAACAGGATGTGGTTTTGAGGAGTTGAGGCTAGGAGTTAATTGAACAAAGAAGAAGAATGATGATAATATACTATAGATAATATTAAATAAAATATTAATTACAAGAAGAATCTGTTTGTAACTGCATCAAAATTATATTAATGGCTTTAGGTAGAGCATCCGAATCAGGGAGCATCGGAAGATTTTTAAAATATTGGATTTCAAAAATTAAAAATCAGAAACGGATCAAGTCAGTCAAGAAAAAAAAATTACTTACTTAAGGTATATTAAAAAATGGTTCATCAAGCCAATTTTTGTTGTAAAATGATTATATCTTGACAGAAATTTCTTTGGCAAGCTAGGTATATCTCTGAAGCGAATAAAGATATTTGACAAACTATTTTATTTTAGAAAAGTAAAAATTGTAAATTAAAAATATTGAAGATGTCCTATAAAGTTAACCGCAGCACCAAAAAAAAATAAATGCTGCAATTGCATATTGGTTTCGAGGCCTGCACAAAATATGTAGAGACTTTTGTGACATTTCCGATATTTCATCTTTATAGGTATATAAATGAAACTTATGTTTTACGTGTTACGGGTATTCCCATGAACGCATCGATGAATTTGAAATATGATTTTTGCGTGTAGTTAGAAGTTGCCAATACTGGAGGTTATAAGCTTACTGTTCTGTGTTTGAGTGTATTGGTTCGTGAGAAATACGCTTTTTTGTGAATATCGGTTTTTGTGCATATATTGCCATATATACAAAAACTGGTATTGTTGTTAATCAATGTTCGAGGTCCAACATCGTTTCAATCATTGAGAACAGAGAATTGGCAGAAATGCAACGAATCAAATTAATTATCAATCTAATCGTACTGCCCAGGAACGTGAAGATCGCAATGAACGTGAAAGAATTCGGTTAAGCCAGACCCGTGAAGCGCGATATTCGACTAATAATGGTGCAGTTTGAATCGGCTAAACTGTTTGAATCGAGCTGCAAACTAACAAAAGATCTTCAACTATTTCTACCTATAGCTAGCCCCCTAATCTCATTCCACCTGACCTTGGAGCGGTTTTCAGACAGAAACGTTCTCATCCGAAGTCTATGATGTTAGCGGCTGCCTTTGGGGTTCCATTGGAAAGCCACTTTGTTGTCTACTTTACATAGGCTGTAGCCGTTCCAGTTCCACTTCCGTTTTTTGACAATTGTTTTCATCGGCTCACTCTCGTTTTATTATAAGAAGATGCGCATTACATTTGATAATTGTCCAAAAAATGGCGCATATTTTCCGCAGACATTTGTTGACGAAAACTTGAAGCTGCCTGAGTCCAAACAGATTTCGAAGCCGTTGTGAAAAACTGGTTGAAGATTTTAAGCTTAAGAACCTCATCAATAACAATAAGTAGACATTTCACCAAAGCGCCACCTACAATTCTGAACTTGTTAATGCAAAGATAAACATTATTCATTTTTTTGAATAGGTGGGAATGCTCGCTCACAGGACACCACCCCGACTGATTTACATTTTTGTTATAGTTATTATAATCTCACTTGCATAAATGTCTTAAAAAATTTTGCAAGTTACTTCTCTGTGGACTCACATAAAGTTTAGCAGCTCTTCACTGGAACTTTCCGTTGCAGAATACTTACATAAAGTTTCCGTGAAAAGCTTCCTTAAAATTAGCACATTCATGTGTATGTGTGTGCGTGTGTGTGTGTGTGTGTATCCTTGTGTTCCTATATGGTTATACTTTTGAATTTTATTTCACAATTTCTTTGGTACTTTTTTCCAAATAGAAATAAATCTTGTACGCCACAGAAAAAGTAGCTGCAGTCAGGAATATTTGTTATTTATGGAGGGGGCAATGCTTACACGCTCCAATGACCTGAGCGGGCTCACGGTACTCACAAAAGTTTTTAAAGTTTCCATAAAGGTTGGTTGTACTTTTTAAGAAGTTTAAATGCAAACAACTACAAGATATTGCAACCGAACTAACTTTTTGTAGCAATTTTGTTTTTATTGATATTTACAACAATTATATCAGCAGGAGAAGGGAGAGAGAGTATAGGAGTGGTATGCATATATGGAATTAAATTCGAACAAATTATTTTAAATATAAAATTTTTAGCATAAAATTCGTTTTTTCCGATGATTTTTTATAAAAAATGTAATTTGTCAACGAAATGCCAGTTCAACATTTTACAAAGAGTTTCCGGTATTGTATTTACCAGCTAAGAAATCAACAAAAGAATTTCCACACAAAAAGTCAACGAAATGCATTGTACGGCTGCCAAAAGTCAAATGGGCATACCATTCCATATTCCAACATGGCTCTGAAAGCAGCAGGAAAAAATTCGTATATACTATATACGATATAGTATATACTCGTACATATTTAAATACACAGTTTCACGTATTTCTATAAAAAAAATTTCCCATAGGGTTTATAAAGCTTGTATATGGTATGTACCACGTATATAAAGTATATAAGCTGGTTCCGCTTCGATGGATAAAAATTTGCTTTTGGTAATATACTGTGGAATAATTTCAAGGTTTTATTTTTTCGGCATTATTTGTGAAATAATTTAAGCTTAGTTAAGCAGACATAATAGAATAGAAGAATCTAGTTGCTTTGAAGAAAGTTTTGTAATTAAGAAAAATCTTAAAAAAACGTGACCTAATTCGAAAATGCATGAAACACGTAGATAATAAGTTCTTCAAATACCTATCTATTCCTGTGACGTCATAATTGTAATTTTTAGGGCAAACATGTGTTAATAAAATGGTGATTGGCATACTTAACCCAGATATGCCCAATGTCCTTTATATAGGACACGTCGTTTATGATAGATCAAAACCCCCATTTTCAGTCACATTCTCAAGTTAAATTTCTTCGATTAAAAAGAGATAGGAAAAGCATGCACATAAAAGTTCTTTGTAATATTTGAGCTGTCGAAGGGAGTTATCGCAAAAATTCGAAAATTTTGATATTTTAGAAATGGATAATTGCAAGGTACGCTTTCAAGCATGAGCTTACAAAAATAAATTTTTAACAAAATACAAGTTTTATATATGGAAAGTTATTGTGAAATAAATGTTTTCAAACACCATTAAATTATTTTCGAAGTTTTTTTAAAATTTATTGGTTTTATTTTGCATGAAAAATTTATGTTCTATTTTTAGGATCTTGGGCAAATTTTTGTTTTGAAGTATACAAATATTTTATTTTACCAACTTTTTGAAATAATATGCAAAAATATCTGAATTATGAACATACCAAATAATTTGAAAATTTCATATTTTTTGTGGGAAAATGAGTTGATTAAAAAGAAAATATGTAGTTGCCAACTTGGTTCAAAAATATTCAGTAGTTTGGACACAATTAAATAATATCGGAAAAATAGTTTTTTGTTAAATAAGCTGTAACCCTTTAAGTTTAAAAATTTAAATTTAATGAAAACACTTTTTTTTTGCAATCTGCATTGAACTCCATTTTTCAAACATCGCTGAGGGGAGTGTCAAGGTAGGTCCTAAATCCCCAAAGTTTAAGCCCTAAAATTAATTGCATTTCAAAGGAGGAAGAAGGAGCTGGGAACTAGGAGCTAGAAGCTAAGAATCTAGGAGTTAGAAGCTAGAAGGCTAGGCTCAATTAAATTGAGAGCTAGAAGCTATGAGATATAAGCTAAAAGCTAGGAGCTTGGAGCTAGAAGCTAGGATTGAGGCGCTAAAAGCTAGGATGTTAGGAGCTAGAAGCTAGGAAATAGGAGCTAATGCTAAGCTAGGAGCTAGAAGCTAGGAGCTTGGTGCTAGGAGCTAGGATTTAGTAGCTAGAAGCTACGATTTAGGAGGTAGAGCTAGGCTCAATTAAATTTGGAGCTAGAAGCAAGGAGCTAGAAGCTAGAAGATAGGAGCTAGAAGCTAGGAGATTGGAACTAGGAGCTAGAAGCTAGGATTTTCCTAAAGGCAAACTTTTGAAGCGTAAATTTAAGAAATTTTGAGTATTTCTTTAAATTGGTACCGTTGGTAAGAGCTAAAACTTTTCACTTACAACCTCTATTTTTTTTACTAATCAACCAATATTATGGACTAAAATAGTTTGAGTGCATCAGACCACATATTTCAATTAGTATATAGTAGTATGGGTATAGGAACACGTACACGTCACATGTTCTTGAGTACGCTTGTGCCGAAGCGTTGTGACGTCACTTTGCCATAATATAAAAATCAATGAATAAACATTTTTCGAGACCTTGATTCAAATAAAAAAATTTAATCCCCAGTACACAAGTTGTTATACTAATATATATAGCGGGTGTCTGTTGGTTGGTTCTTAAACACTCATAATTTAGAACATACCTGCCCAGAGTGGATGTTCTTCGATATATGTCAATTTCAAAACTACTCTATTTTGCTCATGGATTGTTTAAAAATCAAATTACGCTTGAAAGTGATAAAGATGTTTTATGAAAATTGTCGTTCTGCAAAAAAAAAAAACAGTTGAGGCAGCGTAGACCTTGTTTGAACTCACGAATGTCAAATTTGGTCCCAATATCTTAACAAACAAACGAAACACAACAAATTTTGTTAAAAAATCGATTTTTTGGAAGATCGGACCTATGGGAGCTATATGATATAGTCAACCGATTTTGTTCAAATTTGGCACATTGCTTAAGTGGTCTACAAAATTTCCAAACACCAAATCTGGTTACGATATCTTAATTAAAAAACGAAATATAGCGAATTTTTCTTTAAAAAAGTTATTTTGGCCGATCGGTCCTATGGGAGCTATATGATATAGTCAACCGATTTCGATCAAATTTGGTACAGTGATTGGGAACTATAAAAAACTTTCGAATACCAAATTTGGTTACGATATCTTTATAAACAAACGAATTATTCATCTAAAACGCTTTTTTTTTGTCGAGGTTGTCTCAAACACCCCTATGGGAGCTATATAATTTAACCCCGATATCAAAAAAATAAAATAAACTTGCCTCCTATGGAATAATATGGGATCTAATGTGAAAGTTTGGTAACTCTAGCTCTTACCATCTCTGAGATCTAGGCGTTCACACGGACGGACGGACGGACGGACGGACGGACGGACAGACGGACGGACGGACAGACGGACAGACGGACATGGGTATATCGACTTCTCTATTCACCCTGATCATATTTTAGGTAACTTTGGGATGTCTCCGACGTCTCCTTCTATATGTTACATACATTTTCGGCTTGCACAAACTTAATATACCCTTGGACCATACGGTACAGGGTATAAATAGTAGTTCTCTGACTGACTTTTTTATCAGACGCAACTAAAAGGCATGGAGATCTCTATTAATCGTTGGTCGAAGAAAGGGACTTAAAGGAACTGGGATCTACAGTCAAACATGGTTCTACAGTTTTAGCCGAATCCGAACGTCAGGGTCTTGAATTAATTCAAGAGATTTATCTTGAACGAAAATAGTGTCTTTAAGCTACTCAGAGGATACATTATTAGCGTGAACTTATTCATACAATGAATGGGAGTACAGCTGGATATAGTTTTTCTCAAAAAAAATACATCGAAAATTATGATGTTGGCATATGAATGTTCGCGCTCTAGTCAGTTTATCGACTTTGCCGCCATTTGAACAATATTATTTTTCATACATAAATGATTAATTGTAAACTTTGTATATAAATTTTTTGAATTTCGATTGAAAATTTACGAAAAAAAATGCAATTAACAAACAAACAGATGGCCCACCCTATAGTATAACAAACATATCGATAATAAATCGATAAGGCATGTCAAAATAAGCTTAACCCTCTTAATACCATAGTTTATTAAATACTCTACAGAATGCACCTTGGACATTCTTTCCGCCAAGCAATAAAATTTAAAGAATTGCTCTTTAAGTTGCAACGCACAAAATGGCGTGAAAAGTAAGGACCACAACGCACACTATTCCCAAAACAGACACACACCGATACTCACACTTACACGCATACTTTATATGTATGGGGTGGGGGGGGAGGCATTGAGAGAACAGCGTATGGGATATTTAAACACGCCTATCAAAGTGAAGCGCATCACACAATAAATCTTCGTCACGGGCACAAATTGACATTTTACAACCGAACCAACAACGGCTGCCAAAGTAACTTGCAACCGCCGCAGCCCTTCCACCTTTCCGCGCCCCTCCCTCAAACCGCGTTCCAACTAAACCTTCTATGGGCAATTTTGATATGGTTGTAGTTGTTGCAGTTCCTGTCGCTGATATTGTTGTCAACAATGATGACCCAAAGCATCAGCCACATGCGTTGTGGCAACAACTCATCGTTCGACACACAGACACATGCACAAACACACGCACACAAAGAGACACGCACACACACACATACCCACATGCTTATAAAGAGCACATTGAAGCTGTCACACACAGAGTCAAGTGCATGCATCCCGCAGCCCATCCCTCGGCAATAGCTCTTATTGGCACAACTCCATGCAATAAAGTAGTGAAAAATGTGAATCAGTAAGGATCTCTGAACGACTGAGGGATACACTATATAAAATGCTTCTTGCATAGGAGTTTTATTATACAAGAAGCTAGTTGTGCCCATCGCTATCTAAGACATCGAAACCTGGGCTATGACAGCTTCTTATGAGGACTGCGTTGGATTTTCGACCCAATCTGAGAGAATTGCCAATGGAGGCTACGTTTTAACGACAAAATATACGGTCTATACAATAACATCAAAATTGTCGCCCAAATCTAACAGCAGAAATTAAGACGGCTGGGACTTGTATCGAATGCAGGAGAACTGCCCCACGAGACGTGATCCCTGTTGGCGCTCGACGTCGTGGTAGACCGAAGCAGCGTTGGCTTGAAGTTCTACAAAGGGATATAGATGCGATGGGTATCCGCGACTGGAAAAATTAAACGGAGAACATGGACACCCACATCGGGTTCGTCACGCCATAGAAGGAGATGATCGAAAAACTGAGGGCCTTCGCATTCTGTTTGGTTACTATACTATTATAGTGTCTAGGAAAATGGGCCAAAACTTTGTATTATTTGGCTTCGGAAATACTTTGAATAAAACTCCCTCTCGCTGATGGGTAATGAATGAGGGCTTTGAAGAGATTTAACTTGCTTTATAGAAAAGCTTGTATTAAAAAGTAAAAACGGTTTTATAAGACCCGGTGACCCCATGAAGTAGAACCAATTTCTGCATAAGCATTTCTCCAGCTTCTTAACGTATATAGAGGAGAGATCACAATTAATAAATTTTTATCTATATTCTTCAATGTCTGTATCCCTCTGCAACAGTAGTCGGCATGAAATACGCTCACATTTTAGGTTCCACTTGCGCAGTGACGTCACAATGTGTTAACGCCGCTACCGCCACGAATCCTTATACATATGAGATAGCGGCCGTTCCGACCAGCTGGTCTACAATCACAAGTCTAGCTTATACGAAAAATGAACCTTTGTATAAAAGTGTTTTATAAGGTGACTTTGGGTCTAGAAGCACGAAAACGACAAACGTTTTTGAGATTTTTTAAAAAATATGTTTTTGGGCACGGTTTTTTCAGTTGTTCTTTAATATATATTGATTTAAAAGATTTTAGAATCGAAAAGCTCGTAAAATAATTATCTTTCAGCTTGAAGCTTAACATAGTTACAAAAAAAATATGTTCGTGAACTAAAATGCAAGGTCAAAATTTTTAATTTTGAAACAGTGTCAAAAGTTACACTTCTTCATGGCTTTGATTGCTTATAACTTCAATAATTTAATAATATTGTACATATCGTCACTGTAAACTTATTTCAATCTAAATGGAACTCCTCATATCAAAACGAAAACACTTTTTAGAAAAACATTGACTATTAAGCTATTGTATAAAAAGTCACTTTCATGCGAACTAGTTGCTTTTGAGCTAGTTTAGGGTAGTGACAGACGTTTATATTTACTTTTGAACTAGTTGCTTTCAGCTGATTACGGACTTGGAAATATGTTTTTAATTACACTAGTCAATTTAAATAAGATAAGTAAGTAGTACATGCTTAATATATAGTGCTTTAGACTAGTATAAACACCAGTTTCTTTCAAGAGTAGCCAAAGCTGAAAGCCCAACATTCAGTTTGAAGTTTAAAATAGTTGCCTTCTAATTTTGATACTAGTTTGTTTAAAAAGAAGCATTGCCTTTAAAGCTATTGTATAAAAAGTCACTTGATGTCGAACTAGTTGCTTTGGAACTAGTTTGGCACTATAACCATATTTGAAACTTACTTTTGAATTTAGTTGCTTTCAGCTAATAATGATATTGAAACTTCAAGCTGATTAAGAAATTTAAACTTCAATTGAACTGGTCCTTTAAAATAAGTTTATTAAGCAGTTCATTTAAAATAGTTTTTAAACTAGTATAAAAACCAGTTTCTTCGAAGAGCTGCCGAAGCTAAAAGTCAAACATTCAGTTTAAAGTTTAAAGTAATTGCTTTTTAATTTTGATACTACTTTGTTTTCGCTCACATGTTCAATTAAAACTAGTTAAGTAACTGGTGCAAAACTAGTTTTATAAATAATATAATCACAAGTTCTTTCAATAGTACCTTTAAATGTAATCATTTTTCATGTCTATACAAGATGTAGTTCACAAAATAATATCGAAAAACTGAAATAAGTGCGAAAAACATTTTTTTCGAAAGCATTTCGAAAATGGAGCTTAAGAAATAAAACTTAAAAAATAATCTTAAAAAATTTAATCGAATTCAATGAAATGTGATGGGATATGCATTGTCCAAATTTCGACTTTGTGCTTTTAATCTGTGTAGCTTTAAAATGCTTCTGCGCGGGAACAGTTCTTGATATCGATATTAATCGAATAAACTGAGATCTTTTTGTAAAATTTGAGATGTCTGACACGATCGGTAAAGCTTGAAGGGTTGTTGACCATTATTTTCTTATTACTTCGAACTTTCGGTAAAAGGAGACTTTCACCTTGAAAATAGTCCATTATTTTATTTTCAACTTTCAGTACGTTCCGAAAAATGAAATTTTTTTTTATTCAGGAGTTCAAGAGAGAAATTACGATTTTTTTCACAAAGTTATTGATTTTGAAGGTACGAAAGATATCGCTCGACGTGATATGCCAATTGTGAATCTGGATTGGATTCTACGCTGCAAATATCTTCGAAAATTACCCTTAACTACTAATGAACCAAAACATAAAAAAATACTGAATTACTTTCGTACTCTGGAACTAGCCGTACCAAAATATTGGTTATTTAAGATTTTGCTGAACCGTTGCTATTAAATTACCAAAATAAAACAATTAATTTTCCGTACCGAAATACAAAAATTTGATAGTTTTGATAGCATGTACTAAAGCTAAAAGGATATTTTTTTTCCGTAAGGGTTCCTCATAATGAGGTGGGGCACCGCTACATAATAAGCTATTATTTTTAAAAGGGTACACAAAAGTTCAGTTGTCCTTAATTATTAGAAAAATTAAAAATAAATAGAAAATAGAACGAGGAATAAAATATAGATATGAACTAATCCGGGGTGGGTGAACTTTTTTTTTATATAGACGGACTCGCTTCAAAAACACTTGCCAGAGACTTGGACTTTACGATAACCAAGGGGAAAATGGAAATATAAATAAGAGATTAAACATTATATGCATTAAAAAAAACCCCAAAGCCGGAGCATCAATGTACCAAATAGGTGCCTCATAATACAGGATAGGTCATGAATGGATGCTCAAAGAGGCAAGTCAAGATGACTTAGGATAGATTTCCTGATTGAAAGTATAGACCGTTCAAAGGAGAGGATTTTAGAAAGGCTATTATTATTGAGAGCATAAGATACAGAAAATCATCATGTAGGAGCAAAATTGGATCTACAGAGTTGAAAAGCTAAGGGGAGAAAATTTCGAGTTACTCTAGATAAGATTATGAGGTACTCGTCAACAAGTAAATTTTTGTATCTTTTAATAGCGACTTTCGAATTTTAATTAAATAAAATTACAAATCAAGTACCAACTTCCCATTAAAAAGATCAACTCTTTTCTAGCTAGGGTACTGGACAAATACTTTGTGATAAAAAAAACATATAATCTAGTACATCACAGTCTTACTGCACATAATCATTGCATAGCCCCATGAATACCCTTAATGCCATTCGCGAATAGTGTATAAAAAGTTTAATATCTGACAAAGTGCGTCCATCTGTGTGTGAGTGCCTCTATTAATATCGTATCTGTGTGTGTCACACTAATAGAGTTATCCTGCTGCCATTGACGATATGCGTGCATCGCATTATCCTTTGCTTTAAGCGCGCACTCGTACAAAATAATTGCAGACCAGCTTACCACATAGTTCCGAGCACGCCCCTCCAGCCACGCCCACCTGCCATAGTTAGCTTTTTTGGGGTAATCTGTCAGCCAGTCAAACACCATATGGCAAAACGTTGAGCGTTCCTTCCAGGACCCTAATGCAAAAATACATTAAAACATCAACGGCTGCTGTGGCGGAGCGTTCTTCATTTTGTTTTTACTTATGAATTCTACGTATAATGAGGGCAATTGAGGCAACAGAGTAGAGATGAGGCGGAGACTAAACAACTGTTTGACATAATGATTGAAGTTCAAACGAGGAGGGGAGTACTTGTTTGCGGTGGATATAAGGATAGATATGAAGGACCTTTCTCAGTTGGTATACTTAGAGTTAATAATACACTAAGTTGCTGGCAAATTTTTATATGAGTTCAATTAGTAATTATTTGGGCATGATGCGGGAAACGAATTCGAATATTTTAATCGAAGTATATTAATCGGATTCGTTCTGCAACGACCTGTTTCCCAATTTAATCAAATTGAATGTATTATGTGATTTGAATCCGACTCCTTTGTGGCAGGTGAAATTAGAGAATTTGGCTAGATAGGTTCAAAAGAGCATGCTTTTTAAATTGAAATAATTTTTTAAATATTCTTTGATATTCTTACGATTGTATTTATTCAAAGTTCAATGCTATGATATTAGTTTTTAATCATTTTTTTCTGAATCAACTCAAACAAATAACTTAGACTACTCAAAACGAATTATTTCATTCCTTTCGCATATAGAATCAAACAATTTTGTAATTTTCCTTTTTAAATGCAATCGAAAGTTTTAGAGCTGTGCTAAGAAGGTGTAAGGAAAATATGAGTAGTGAAATGTAATCGATCTTCTCTATATTTAAGTAATTTTTCTCTAGACTTTGATTTAAATTTAAAAAACGTATCAATAACTTTCAATCGAATGTTAATGAATTTAATGTCCATACAAAATTTTATTCACGAAATATTGACAAATAAAAAAATGCTTTCCAAAAAAATATGCGAAAAACGATGTAATTTTTGATGTTTCTTCGACCTAAAATAACCCTAAAAAACAATTTTGTAATACTAGTCTGATTTATTAATATCGCGGCCGCCTGCCTAGTCCCGCAACTGGGGGATTAGCAAGTACCATAATGGGCGTGGCGTAACAGTTTCTGGCTCGACTACACTCTCCACACGATGGCGGCTTGAAACAGCCCCTTAGTTAGGATATGTCACTGCTAAGGGGCTTGGCGCTGGAAACTCTTAAGAATTTCCACATCCCCGGGTGGGACTAAGGTATCATTCGACCCATGCCTTAAATCAGCCTGGCTGGGGGCCGGTTAACAAACAGCCCATTCGCTAACGGAGACTCTAGGCAAGTGGCGACAGCCTAGTCTGGTGAAGCCTTACCCGGGTATTGCGGATCTCTGCCCGGGTGGACTGAATACTTCTTCGCAACTCGTGGGATATGAGTAGTAATTTGAAAAAAAGTTTGAAAAGCACCGTAGGACATCCCTGCGGGAACTGTTGTGAAACAGTTTGAGGACCGTGACCTTGACGTGGATCGGCCCTCATTAGTGAAATCACCAAAAGGAGCGTCTAACAAGGAGATTACACGAGAAAAAGAAGGGTTCAGGAGGCCGTTTAGTGGAAACTGCCCCACACCCGGCACCTGCAACCAGCAATGACAATATAATAGCAAAGATACGCGGTTAACCTGATGGACGCGATCCAACCCGTACCGAAAGGGGCTGAGTGGTGCAAAAGTAAAGTGGTTCATAAGGTACCTACAGGCAGGGCAAGGCTCCTGCTGAGGCACTGGCTCTGGCAAAGCAACCACGAAAGAAAGAAGAAGGCCCTACCTCTGCTCCAAAGAGGCTGAGCAATACGAAGAGAAGACTGCAGAGATGCCATCATCTGCGGTAGTAGCGTGCATGGCTTCCTCCAAAGCCGCCCGGGAAGTCAAGGACCAAACATCGACATCCCTGGTGACCAAGGAGGGACCTTCATACGCTGCCGTTGTCAAGATGATTAAGGTAGTGATTGTGCCTGAGGAATACCCTCAGGCGATCCTTAGTGAGGAATTCTCGCTGCTCGAGGATGCGATACTGGAAGAATTAGCATCATCGGGTTGGGACTCCCCAATTTCGTTTGATGGGATCCACTTCATGGTGGACCATATGGTCGTAGACTGCTCTGACAAAAGAATCGGCTGAGTGGTTGCGTCTGGCAGCCCCCTCCCTGCGTATGTGGAAAGGAGTTCCTCTGGACGCGAAGATGGGCGACGTCATACCGGCGGCACATAGCATCAACATCTTCTGCGCTAGGACAGGAGAGAAACCGACGGAATGGGTTTTGGACCTCACCCAAAAGCAGAATCGTCTGAGCACAGAACACTGGAGGCAATTGTCGAGAAAGAGCGAAGGAGGTGGTTTAAATAATAAATGAGCCCTGCTTGAAAATTGAATTTAAAAAAAATTTGGCACTTTCCAATACCTTAATATATATCAATATAATAATATTATTAAAAATGGTATGTTAATATTCATATAAATACTGTGTGTTTGTATGGTATATTATATACGTATAACAAAAAAAAAATTATTGTAAAATAGTACATTTTATAGGTACTTAATTTCTTTATCAAAATATATGGATAAATCTTCGGAAAAACCCTACCGGTTGTACGATATATTAAGAATTTTGTCTCTACTAAGTTTTTTTTTCCAGGTGAAAATCTTCGATTAGGGTACTATAATATTACTTACACTCATAAAAACTTTATATTATTATTACAGATTTTTAAAGAAATCATTAAAACATACCTTTAGGAGCTATCCTGGATAGGTTGAGAACTGCAGAAGTATTAACATAGCGCTACCGACTTGCTGAAAATATTTGGAAAATAAATTTCGATAAACTCTATGAAATAACATAAAATCTTAAAAGCTTAATATTAATTAGTAAAGAATTGGAGCAAAGTATTTTCCATTTTATTCTCTCTATCAATAGTAAAAGCCCAATATACAATAGATTTTAAAGCAGCTAATAATCAGCTTATTTAATATGCATCGAGTTTATTGAAATAATTTGCGTCCTTATGACTATGCTTCGGCAGCTCCCAATGCACTCCACTCCTCTTTTCAATAAAGCTTTAACTCCTATTGAATTTGTTTTTCCTATGCACATTTTCATTTTTCCCGAATTTACTTGCAAATTTCGCATTTTACCCCTATTAAAATGTACAATTCACAAAAGAGAACTCAAGTGCAGCAATAAAAAGCAGCTGTTGAATAAAAATTAAACCAAAAATGTGAAAAAATTTGTGAAGGATAAAAATACCAACAAGGAGAGTAAATAAATAAAATACGACGAAAATAAAAAAATATTTTCTTTTTTTCGTTGTAAAGAAATCCGATTATATGCAATCTACTATTGTTGTGCAAAAGAGCCCAAACATTGTAGATATTGTTGGCCACAATCGAAACTCAATGCAGATACAATATGCATTTCCAGGTACAAATATATAGTATATAATATACTAAAGAGTACATATGTACATATGTATCAGCATATATCATCGTAATTTATGCATTGTTTGAGAGTACAACAAGTTATTCGGTTTATATTCCGAAAAAAAGTCAATTTCATACTTGTACACAAATAAAAACATTTATAAGAATGTTTTTTTATAGGTCTACAAATAAAATGCAAAGATTTACTTTTTAAACTTTCTTTTCAGGCTTAATTTTAAATAAATAAATTGCTAAGTCTAAGCCTAAAAGGCAATATAGCCTAAAAATGTTAAAATTTCATGTAAAGTGAATCAAATTAGAGATAATAATTTTTGTAGTTAGTCAGTAAATGAATATTTCAAATATTTGGGCAAAAACCTGGAAGAACTTCTGCAATAATGTTCAAAGCCTTACAGAGACGGCTTGACTTCAGCGAGTCATGGCCAAAGAGTCCTCAAACGGGGTGGGTCTGTTGAGCAGGAGTAATGGTTCCATCACTTCAGACCGTGCGGAAACATTGGAGCTTTTACTTCAAACTCACTTTCTAGGCTCTTCAATCTGCAGCGGAGATGCCCAACTCTCCGATTGGATCGAGCCAAACCCCCGAGGGTCTGCCAGAATATCTGGCGCTATATTCGATGCCCACAAAGTAAGATGGGCAATTGGCTCCTTTGAACCTTGCAAGGCACATGGTGGGGACGGAATTTTTCCAGCACTTCTCCAGAAATGTCTGGATTTAATCCTAAACCCACTGATTTGTCTGTTTAGAGCAAGTTTTGAGTGGGGTTACATACCTCACTCTTGGAGGAGAGTAAGGGTTGTCTTCATCCCCAAATCTGGCAGCAGGCCAATAAACAAGCCCAAGTCGTACAGACCAATCAGTCTAACCTCATTCCTTCTGAAAACAGAACAAAAACTTCTCGATCTGCACATCAGAAACACACTGCAAGCCGCGAACCTGCTGCATCCAATGCAGTTTGCCTATTCGAAAGGGAAGTCAACAGAGGTTGGTTTTCACCACCTAGTCAGAAAGATTGAAAACGCTTTCGACTCCAAGAACATAGCTTTGTGCGCATTCCTGGATGTTGAGGGAGCTTGCGACAATACTGACTTTGGCTCTATCTCTAGAGCGTTGGCACGTAAGAACATAGAACCACGTTTGGCCGCATGGATTGAATCCATGCTTCTACAGAGGAACATAACTTCATCTCTGGATGGTACAACAGTCAGCATAAGTGGTGTAAAGGGTTGCCCACAAGGAGGTGTGTTTTCTCCTCTGCTATGGTCTCTCGTATTCGGCGAACTTTTAACTAAGCTGACAAATCTTGGTTATAAGTTTGGGTATGCTGACGGATATGCAGGATAAATACGGAAGCACCATCAGAGAGATTATGGATAATGATCTTTAAATTACCCTAAACTGGTGTCTAAGTGAAGGGCTTAGCATCAACCCCCAGAAAGCTGTGATTGTTCCCTTCACGAAGAGATACAACAATGAGCTTCAGAGCCTTGTTTGAAAAACACTGAGCGGGAGTATTCAGACCAGGTCAAATATCTAGGTGTGGTCCTAGACAAACGACTCCACTGGAACTCCCACTTAGAACAAGTGCTCTCCAAAGCTAATCCAGCCATGTGGGGTTGTAGAAAATGCTTTGGCAGCACATGGGGGTTCAGCCCTCATATTATAGAATGGATATACCGTATGATGGTACGACCTATCGTCACATATGTAGCCCTTGTATGGTAGCCCAAGACGCAGCAAAATGTGGCCATTAAGAAATACAGCAAGCTTCAAAGACTAGTATGCATATCTCTCTCGGGAGCTACGCGTACTTGTCCGATAGCTGTCATGGAGTCAGTCCTTGGACTCACACCACTGCACATTTTCATCAATAAGTCGCCTATGCAGAGTCTACTACGTATTCAGAGCACATCTGGACTCTTAGCAAGTGACTCTGGTCATGCCGCACTTATATTCCCTTCCTGATGTATTGATCTGCTCTAGATCAGATCTTATGATCATGGAAGTATTGCATAACAAGAAACTAAGATCTCTTCTGCCAAGTCGGGAGACTTGGGATGATGGCAGGCCCTTTGGAAACCTCCGGTGGCAACAATGGTTCACGGATGGGTCCAAAACTAAGCAGGCTGTAGGTGTTGGAATCGTTGGACCCAACACCAGAATCTCTACCGCAATGGACATCTGGCGCAGCGTTTTTCCTGCGAAGATTCATGCCATAGAGATCTGCGCCTTTAGTATCCTTCACAAGGGAACTGGGGGGCAAACATCTGCATCTACATATAAGGCGATGCTCAAAAAACACCAACAACTCTTTAGGTATACCTAGGCAAATACTGTCAATTCACAATGTCTAAAACGATTTGTTAAATATTAAAAAATTTTCGACCAGTTAAAATTTCCAAAATAAGTGAAAAAAAAATCTTTTTCTAGCATACGACTCCGAGCACCATGGCAGCTGATAATACAAAATTTGCCAAAAATCTAAATACCTTTGGCACCAATGTATACGAACAATTGGTTAAATTGAATCCTAACAAGAATATAATATTTTCTCCGATATCCATACAAACCTGCGCTGCTATGGTGCGCATGGGCGCTGAGAAAGCCACTGCCGAGGAGTTGGATCGTGGTCTTCAACTAAACTCAAAAAATGTATCCGAAATTGCAGACAGTTTTGCACCCATATTGGCCGCTTATAAGAACTCTAAAATATTGAAAATAGCCAATAAACTCTACATAAAGGAAGGCTATAAAATTAAGCAAAATTTTGACAACCTGCTGACCAACAAGTTCCAATCAAAGCCGGAAGAGATTAACTTTGGTTCCAGCAAAGCGGCAAGCCAAACTATAAATAAATGGGTGGAATCCAAGACAAATAATTTAATTAAGGATCTTACTTCGCCAGGCGATTTTAATGACCTTACACGGTTAGTGTTGATCAATGCTGTACATTTTAAGGGCGAGTGGAAATCCAAATTTGAGGCTGAGCATACACGTGATGAGGATTTCTTTTTGAATGATGCCCATAAGATAAAAATGCCCATGATGCATATGCTGGGTAGTTTTGCTTATGCAGAATTGTCCGAATTGGATGCCAAGGCCTTGTCCATGCCTTATAAAGACAGCGATTTGGCCATGCTGATTATATTGCCCAATAAGAAGACCGGACTGCAGCTGCTAGAGAGCAAGCTAAAAAGCATTTCTTTGTTGGATATTGTAAAGAAATTGTCTGAAGAAATGGTCGGCGTAAAGTTCCCAAAATTCAGAGTGGAGTTTTCACAAGAGCTGATGGGCGTTTTTAAACAGGTAGTGGGATTTGGAAGTTATCGGTTATGTTTAAATGTTTATGGTAAATTTTTTATCTTTGTAGCTGGGCATGAACCGTCTATTTTCGGAAGAAGCTGAATTTGGTCAAATTTTGGAAAGTGGAGACGGTCTAGTAGTTTCAAAAATCATACACAAGGCTTTTATTGATGTGAATGAGGAGGGTACGGAGGCAAGTTCAGCTGCCGGTGAGTATGATTAAGGAATGACCTTGTTGAGCATCCCCGATATCAAAAAAATAAAATAAACTTGTCTCCTATGGAATAATATGGGATCTAATGTGAAAGTTTGGTACTCTACCTCTTACCATCTCTGAGATCTAGGTGTTCATACGGACAGATGGACAGACGGACATGGGTATATCGACTTCTCTATTCACCTTGATTATATTTTAGGTAACTTTGGGGTGTCTCCGACGTCTCCTTCTATATGTTACATACATTTTCGGCTTGCACAAACTTAATATACCCTTGGTACCATACGGTACAGGGTATAAAAATATTTTACAAAGTTTTTGACAATCCCATCAACTCGGAAATTGGATGATTTGTTAAAAGTTAGATTCGACTTTTGGGGTAGCTGGACATAAAAAAAGCTTATTTCAATATTGAGCTTCTGAGAACCAGTTTATCTTTCACTAAGGCACAATGTCAAAAAATTTTCAAAAAATTCAGTTCGTTTTTTCTATGAGTACCTTAACTTAATATTAGAATGAAGTTCGGTTCCGACTCAAAAACTTTAGGGTGACCCCAAATTACGCACAAAATCACAATTTAGGCGCAGATATTTCCTGCACGATATTTCAAAAATGCTAGGCACATTAAAAACAAAAATTTTATTTTCTGTGCATTAGTTAGTAGAATGGAGAACATGAAGGCAGGCCCAAGGCCCAAGGAATTTTACGCCAACAAGCCCTTCTACTATATCATATATAATAATTTTGGCAGTCTGTTTATGGGAAAGTTAGCATCTGCTGGAGCATCAAGTGGAAGATCTACCCCAGCTTCAAATACTAAAAAGCCTCATGTAAAAAAATAATTTTCGATAAACTTAACTAAACCACCAGAACAAGCGTTTAAAGGAACTGTGTCATTTCACTAAATGAGGCTTACTTAGAACCTAAAATTTGTAATATAATATTTTTGATTGACACTTAAAAATTGTCGGTTTCACAATGAAATAATTTCAAAACTATGAAGCAAAAAAAAAACTACAAAAATTATATCAAAATTTACAAATTTTGAAATGAAAAGCTCAAAAGGATCAAGTTTCAAGTAAAGCAAATTTCAAATCTGAATAATTACCATCAAGTTCAATCTCGAAAAGCTTACTATGTCAGCATAGATTATGCTGATGTCAATATATTAAAATAAGATTATGCTTCCAAAACACAATGTATAAATAAGATATAATAGAAATTAAAATAAAACTAAAATTAAACTTAAAATTAAATAATCATTTAAAATTTTTTAGCACAAACTATTGAATATCCCATAATCATCAGGCATTAAAAAACTACTCGTAGCTTTTAAGTGAAAATAATAATTCGTTTTTTGAGGAAGTAAATGTGGTTTACGAACGATGACACTTTCGATAGTATGGATAGTTAAATATTTTGAATACTATCCATGGTTTTGTTCGATATATCGATAGCATACTTTTGTAGGTAAAAACTTTTATGGACAATTAACGGACAAAAAATTGGTAAGATGTCAAAAAGACTATCGAAGTCTAAACTATGGTATGATGGCACTATCGATAGTATCTACTATAAGAGCTAGACAACTATTTTCTCAGCAGATGAAGTTTGTTGAATCATATCGATATCTTACCCCGTTCCCCTCTGGTGGATTTTCGTGGTTTTTAGTCACACCGTTTAATAAATGAACAAAATCGGACAAATACTACAAAAAATATACTCAAAAATGGCGTACGTAAAGTCGGGCACGGACGACTTTGAGATACCCTGTACCACTAGCTTGCAATAAAATCCGACTCCTTCACAAAAAACCAAAAACAGAAGAATTTTTAAGCAAACACTTTTTTTTTGACCGATCGTTCCTATGGGAGCTATATAATATAATCAACCGATTTCAATAAAACTTGACGCAGTGCTTAAATACCTTAAAAAAGATCTGAATGCCAAATTTATTTCAAATATCTTTACAAACAAACAAAACACATCGAATTTTGTAAAAAAAAACGTGTTTTTGGACCGATTGGTCCTATGGAAGCTATATGATGTTATCAACCGATTTGGATTAAATTTAGTACAGTGCTTAGGAACAATAAAAAACTCACGAATATTCAAATATCTTAACAAACAAACGAAACAACAAACTTTGTTAAAAAATCGATTTTTTGGAAGATCGGGCCTTTGGGACCTACATATGTGATATAGTCAACGGATTTTGTTCAAATTTGGCACATTGCTTAAGTGCTCTAAAAAATTTCCAAACGCCAAATCTGGTTACGATATCTATATTAAAAAACAAAATATAGAGAATTTTGATTTAAAAAAATTATTTTGGCCAATCGGTCCTACGGGAGCTATATGATATAGTCAACTGATTTTGATAAAAATTGGTACAGTGCTTGGGAACTATAAAAAACTCTCGAATGCCGAATTTGGTTACGATATCTTCTTGAACAAACGAATTATCCATCTAAAACCCTTTTTTTTGTCGAGGTCGTCCCAAACACCCATATGGGAGCTATATAATTTATCCCCGATATCAAGAAAATAAAATAAACTTGTCTCCTATAGAATAATATGGGATCTAATGTGAGTTTGGTTACTCTAGCTCTTACCGTCTTTGAGATGTAGGTGTTCAAACGGACAGACGGACAGACGGTTATGGGTAAATCGACTTCTCTATTCACCCTGATCATATTTTAGGTAACTTTGGGGTGTCTCCGACGTCTCCTTCTATATGTTACATGCATTTTCGGCTTGCACAAACTTTATATACCCTTTGTACCATACGGTACAGGGTATAAACAAAAATTTTGCGAAAAATTGTGTTTGGCTCTTTGTATTAATTTGCAAAAGTAGTATTCAAAAATCGCTGCATACAGTTTCCAGAACCATCTGTTCATTTTTGAAAATCTCATCATCAAATCGTTCCTTAAAGTCTCAACACAATACGTACAAAAGAATATTTGCTTTTAGATAAATATAGTCGTAATAACCCGACAGCAACCGCCTCACTTGTTTTAGTGCAATCCATTTACTCTCCGACTTAAACATTTAAATTCATATTTGTTTTCCAAACATTTTTCTAATGTCGCAAAATTCCACGAGCACAACAAAACGTCGTTAAGCCCCACAGCCAAGGGCCACTTACAATCAAGTTAAAGATTTCGAAACACTCCCCTTGGTTGCATAAAAAGTGCAGAATAGTTGCCACACATTCTCTGACGCGTCGCGCGTAATTGCAGCCATAGAGCTGCCGTAGTCATCATTGGTATGGTCTGGCAACGCTGCAAGGGAGCCCCCAAATGGCCGCTTGAGAGCAGTAACAGCTGAAGAGCTCATACATACATATGGGTTGTTACGTACGCTCCAAATGGGAAATGAATGACTCTCCAAATGATGCGAGGAGCTGGCAGACAAAACGTGCCACTAAATTGGGTTTATGCGTTAAAATCGAGAAGAGGTCTTAAATGCAATTCTGTGTAGAACGGAATTTAAAAGAAAACACATTTGTGGGCATTAAAAAAATAAAAAGAAAAAGTATCTGTACTAAAATAAAATATAATAAAGTCAGTTTGCTCAAAATAAATTTTGGCAACTTTTTGCTATAATTTATAAACGTGGTATTAATTTTTAAACATTTTTTTCTTAGTTCCACTTAATTCCAAAAACGGGCGTATTAATGAATGCTGGTCGATCAATCTAAAACATATAATTAATATAAGAATATTCCCACAGAAAGATCTACCACGATTGAAAAATTCGAAGTTAAATAATCAAATGTATCGTGTTGTACTAAGATTAATATTTTTATTAAATTATAGAGTTATATATATCTTATATATAAAATTCTCGTGTCACAATGTTATGTTCCTTCTAAGTTTTTTTAGTTTAGGTTGGCATTGTGTACATTGTCAGATTAACTAATATTTTTTAGTTAATTGTTTTTGTCGAAAGGAAACACAAAAATTATGAACGTTAAAAATTTTATTTTATTGAAACACAAAATTTCATGAGAATCGGTCCAGCCGTTTCGGAGGAGTATGGTAACTAACATTGTGAAACTAGAATTTTATATATAAGAAGAAATTTATGTTTTACGTGCTATGGGTGTTCTCGTAAACGAGTCGATGAATTTCAAATCTGATTTTTGCGTGTGTTAGAGGTCAATGCGGAGGTTTTAAGCCTATTGGGATGTGTTTGTGTGAATTGGTTCGTGAGATATACGCATTTTTGTGAATATTGGTTTTTGTGTGAACATACTCCTCCGAAACGGTTAGATCGATTCTCATGAAATTTTGTGTGCTTATTGGACAGGTCTGAGAATCGGCCAACATCTATTTTCCATACCCCTAAGAGATAAGGGTTGCCACTCCTAACGTTCCTGGCAAATCAAGTGAATTTAAAAACTCGACAGGATAATTTACAATTTCATCAATTTTAGAATTTAATATTGATTTAGTTATTCCTTTCCAAGAAAGTTTTCTTAAGAAGAAAGGAATTCTGCGATTTTTGCTTACAATTCATGTTTTGATTTCTGTATAAAATACATATGATCAGATCAATATTTGCACATAATGCAATTTCGTGAATTCGCCACAAAAATAAATCATTGGAAGAAAATAAAGGTCTAGACGAGCGAGCGAAGCGAGTGTGCCGGAGGCCGGCTAGTAATGTATATATTTGAGATAAAAGCTTCATATTTTAGCTTTACTTATTCTTTGATAATGTTATGGATATTATTTTTGCGACTCTTCATGAAAATAGAGCAAAGCTACGACATATAACATCACGCTATATAGTAAGGTTAATAAATGTAACGTAACGCCAAGCATTGATTTGCTTATAACTTTCAATAAATAAAACAGAATATTTGTGCCCTGTAAAGTATGGTACAAAGGGTATACTAAGTTTGTGCAAGCCGAAAATGTATGAAACGAAAGTTCTCAAAGTTACCTAAAATATAATCAGGGTGACTAGAGAAGTCGATATACCTAAGTCCGTCTGTCCGACCGTCTGTCTGTTTGAACGCCAAGATCTCAGAGTAATTGGTAAGGGTTAGAGTAACCAAACTTGCATATTAGATCCCATATTATTCCATAGGAGACAAGTTTATTTTATTTTGTTGATATCGGGGGTAAATTATATAGCTCCTATAGGGGTGTTTCAGATGACCTCGAAAAAAAGGTTTAGATGAATAAATCGTTTGTTTATGAACATATCGTTATCAAATTTGGCATTCGAAACTTTTTTATAGTTTTCAAGTACTGTCCCAAATTTGATCAGTTGACTATATCATATAGCTCCCATAGGACCGATCGACCAAAATAACTTTTATTATGAAAAATACGCTATATTTAATTTTTTAATAAATATATCGTAAACAGAATTGGCGTTTGAAAATTTTTTAGAGCACTTAAGCAATGTGCCAAATTTGAAAAAAAATCGGTTGACTGTACTATATAGTTCTCATAAGGCCGATCTTAAAAAAATCGATTTTTGAACTTAATTTGTTGTGTTTTGTTTGTTTGTTAAGATATTAGGAACTAATTTGCTATTCCTAAGTTTTTTATAGTTCCCAAGCACTGTACCAAAATTGATCAAATTCGGTTGACTATATAGTATAGCTCCCATCGGTCCAAAAAAGCGTTTTTTAATCAAAATTCGTTGTGTTTCGTCTGTTTGTAAAGATATTTGAACTAAATTCGGATGTTTTTTAAGGTATTAAAGCACTGTGCCAAACTTGATCGAAATCGGTTGGCTATACCATATAGCTCCCATAGGAACGATCGGTCAAAAAAATGTTGTTTAAAAATTCTTCTGATTTTGGTTTTTTGTAAAGGAAAATGGAATTAAATAGAATTAAATTAATTAAGCTATCTCTTTAATCAATGAGACTTTTAATTCATATTTTTCAATGCTTTAATAACATTCCATCAATATCTCTTTAGTTTTTGAATTTTTAATAAGTATAATGAAATATCCATGATACATTTACTTGTACAATATTTCTTAAAATTTGTACATTCTCTCAAAAACCGAAACCAGAATACGGATTTAGATTCCTCGACCCTAAAATCATAAAAAACATGATCCCTATCATTACAAACTTTTTTGTATCTCTTTAAAATTTGTATGCCAATTTAGATTAAAATAAAAAATATTTGATAAAAAAAAGTTTATAATGTTAAAAGAAAAACTAAGCTTTAAAATCAATTTTATTTTATAATAAAACATACAAAATTAACAAATTATAAAAACACTAAATGTATTCTATATAAATATACAAAAAAGGATAATCATTTTATTTTAATTTTTGACTTCTTAAAAATTTTTTTCGTTTCTAAATTATATTTATAATTTTTTTAACATTGCACCATATAGATTATATTAAGACTATGCTTAAAAAACAAATTACTTTATCGAAAAAAACATTAAAAATTTTATTTGTAAATAAAAAATTCATTTACTTTTACTGATAACTTAGAATAACAAAAAAATGTATTCCAAAATACTTAGTTCCCAAAAAACAGTACTTTCCAGAAAATATTTATTTACCTTTATTTTATAATATAGTTTAACTTTTTAAAAAAAGGTAAGCTGCTTTTCTATTTCTTACCCTTCGTTTAGATTACTGATATAAACAACACGCACATAGAGAAAAAGAACCCATCAAATCAATTCTTTTTTTTCTGATCACTTCATGAACTAGTTCACCGCATAAACGCAATACATGCCCAAGTGGCTGTCGATTTGTGCTGTATTTCGACTACTCTCATTACCAGGACATTGCTTGAATAAAGTCGCTGCTGACGCCAGCAGATGTTGCCTGCTGTCAGGACAACATCCAAGCACCCAAAATATACGGTGAGAGTGGATTGCCATTCGCAGACCCTTCTTTTCCTGAACGGGCATTTAATAATGTTGCTGACAAGCATCAATTAAATGAGTAGAAAGGGTAATGTTTAAACGATTGGAAATGATTGCCAGCTCTGGAGGCCATATACTACTCGTACTCGTACGTACGTTTGTTCTATTGTGGTTGGTTCAATCTTTGGCTTCGGTTCTTGGCTTCCAAAATGATTGGCACGTAATTCTACTAACAGTTTACCGCTTCAGCGAATTCAATTCGCATCTTGCAATCCTTTACATAAATGCTGGTAAGTTTGCTGTCCTTTAAGGTCTGTTGGTGTTATATTTAATAGGTTTTTTTGGCAAAGGTAGACTTTGAACAGTGTGGCTTTCCAAAGCATCTAATCTTTAAAGCAAAACCGAACAAAGATTCTTAAGGGGAACCCACTTATCCCCGAAAGCACAGACTACTGCATACTGCAGGAACATTTCATAGCCAAATTCAGAGCCTATATTCCAACCAGGTCGGAGTGGAATACAGGTGTACCAGGTCCAGCGGGCTCGATAAAGATATACACGGACGGTTCTAAGCTGGATGACCGAGTAGGCGGAGGTGTCTATGTTGAGGACTTCAACGTTAGACTTGCTTTTAGACTCCCGAACCACTGCAGTGTTTATCAGGAACAGGTCACTGCAATCCGGGATGCTTTAATAACAATAAGAAACCTACAAGTTCGAAATAAGAACATCTGTATCTACTCGGACTGCCAAGCGGATATTAAGTCCCTAGTTTAGATGACTTCGTGTATGAAGTCCGTAAATAACTTGTCTCTATAGGAGATGGCTGAGCAGTTTTCAATTCACCTCATATGAGTCAGGACATAGGGACTTCCAGGCAACTGTATTGCGCTAGACAAGGAACTAGCAGCATCCTCCTTCAAGACAAGGAGTGCCTGGGTAAACCTATGGGCAGCTGTAAACTAAGAATTCAAAACTTTTTCACTCTCTTTGCAAATAAAACGAGGATTCGGACATCGAACACGTGTAGAATCCCGCGGCAATCCTGGCCGACGTACTGCAGCAAAAGAACCAAAAAGCTTTGCTGTCTGAATAGAGCCCTGTGCTCATCTGTTATCCATGCTATCACAGGACACTGGCTATTGGGAAACCACGCATCCAGGTTAAATGTTCCTCCGCTGTGGCGATGAGGAGGAGCTGGAGACAGTGGAACACTTTTTCTGTTATTGCCAATTAAAAGATTTAGGTCTTAAAGTCACACTTTCTTGACGATTTATCTCAGCCATCTCAGCAGAGTCCAAAATGCCTTTTAAGGTTTATTCAGGCAGCTGAAGTGGCTTCTCAAGTGGGGAAATAGTTCACTGTAGCGGTATCGCAATGGGCCTATCCTTGGCCTAAGTGAGTTGGGACGTCATTCCCAACTACCGCCCTAACCTAACCTAAACCTAACCTAAAACCGAACAACATTACTACAATAAATGCTTACATTCTTAAAGTATATGTTGGAAGACTTCCTTTAGTTGTGTTTAAATTCTCGATGCCAATGCTACGCTGGTGTTTTTCAACTTAAGGAAATTCTTGCGTTTGGGATATTTTGTTGAATCTTTCGAAGTAATAGGAACCGAGAAGATTCAGCCACTTTCTTGTCTGTGGCTATTCTCTTTTAACCGTTTGACAAATACAAATCTGGAACTCTTTTTAAACAAGGTGCAGTTACCAAAATCAGTAAGTAGACTAATGCAGATTAAAAAGTACGAATTTTTTAGGGGAATACCACATATATATAAAAAAAAGTTAAATAAGGTCCCTGGATACAAGGATATAGTCAGGAGCGAATTCGATTGGAAAGGAGAATATTGAGTGGGACTGGCTGACTGAGCATTAAAAATGTAAAAGACCTTACGGAGGCGAAGCCCCTTAATTTCAACTTCTTATCTTGAATTATTATAAGTATTACCGAACTTTACTGTGTCTGCACAGATAATATAGTAGGAAAAGTGTTTTAAGAATGTACTTGGACCCAACACCAGAATCTCTTCCACAATGGGCATCTGGCCCAGTGTCTTTCAAGCGGAGATTCATGCCATAGAGATCTGCGCCCTTAGTATCCTTCTCAAGGGAACTCGGGGAGCAAACATCTGATTTTATTCAGATAGGCTAGCTGCTATTAGGACATTTTGATCCTGGAACATCTCCTCCATCTAAAAGAATGCCATAACTACCTCCAAGTCCTGTCCACCCGGAACAAAGTCGCTGGCGATCTAGCACGACAGACTGCCTCCAACCTGACTACGTGTCCTGCGCCGTTTTGTGGGATTGGTTGGTCCACAATCAAAACCATGATAAAGAAATGGGCTGCAGGAGAACAAAGGAGTTACTGGTTTTCCCATCCGGGGCTTTGTCAAGCAAAAGTGTTTGTCAAACCTCTGGATGCGATCAAGACAAAAGGTCTTGGCAGAGCGGACCTGAAGCTCCTGGTAGCTTACCTATCTGGCCACCACACTGTTAGATATCATCGACAGAAAATTGGCCTATCTGACTCTTCAGAGTGCAGACTCTGTCTAGAAGACGATGAAACCGCCAGACAAATTCTCTGTGACTGCCCAGCGCTGGAATGTGACAGAGCCTGTCACATGGGAAAGAAACGGATTAGACCTTTCCATCTTAGGTCAATACCAACAAAAGGTATAAGGTGCATAATACTTATAATACAAATTTTATAATACGTAAGAGAGCAACGTCTGCTTGAACTTATAAAAATTAGTAACACTTTTTATTGCGTAACGAAATCCATTAAAAGTAATCTCAAGTCATTAGCGAAAATAATTCTATGCAGTCAGTGTTAAGAAGAATTTTGTTCGAAAAGGTCTATAAATCATTTGATCAAAATAATGCTTAAAATTCTGCTGCTTCTTAGTTATCTGTATTGGGTAGGTCTAAATAATGCAAATACTTTTCGTAAATAGTTTTTAGCTAGAATCCAATTTTCATAGGCACAAGCTAACTTTGAGCAATCCGTTTTGAAGGAACACAATAAATATAGAGCATTGCACAGGGCTCCACCTTTAATCCTAAATAAAAAGCTTTCTAAACAGGCAACTAAATGGGCCAATGTAATACAAAACTTATTTAAAATTATAAAAAAAAAATATTCAACAATTAACAATTCTAGACAATTGGTCGAAAGGGTCAACTGATGCACAGTAACGGTGCATATGGAGAAAATCTCTTTTCAGGAACTGGAGTCTCACCTAACAACGCTGTGAAATATTGGTATGAGGAAGGAAAGCATTACGACTATAAAGCTGCAACGTTTTCCATGTCAACAGGACATTTTACACAAGTTGTTTGGAGGTCGTCAAAATTACTGGGCGTTGGCTTATATAAAAGGTATGTATTATATGCCATGCATGGGATTTTTTATTTTCTAAATATATTTGGTTCTAGTGGAAAAACATCTTATGTTGTGGCACAATACCAACCGGCTGGTAATATGATGGGTGCTTTTCAAGTAAACGTTTTACCAATCAGTAAGACGCGAAAAATAGGATAGTCAATCGTGCTGCGAATTTCGGAACCTTAAAACAAATTCTAAAAAAAATATTTTACTATAGAAGTAGTTAAAAAAACAATGCTAAAAATAATAAAAAAAATAATTAAAAAATACAGTTCAGATAGATATATATATTATATTATATGATAGAGTGACCAAATTTAATTTGTGTCCATAAGTAAGCCAGCAATTACTTTTCAGCATTGCGAAATCGTAAAAAAATGATATGCAAGTTATGGGAATTCATACATACATAAAATAGGCACATTTCCCCGATTTCTAAATTTTTATTGTAAAAAATTTGCATGTCTCCTTACAACAAATGCTCCTGAATTTGGCTCAAATATCCCGATTATTTGGCCGAATACCTTCTCATTTAAATCAAAATATTAGTATCAATCAATTACACTAGTTTATACGAAAAATTAACGTTCTTCAAAAAGTGTTTTTAGCGTAGTTTCGCATCGTTATATCATGTATTGAGATGAAAGATGATTAGATCGGTACTGATGTGCTCTTTAAGTAAAAGAGTTACAAGCAACCGAATTCGAAAAATAAGTGTAAAAGTAGACAATTTTTCAAAATTAAAAATTTTCTAGTCGCTTTTTATTAATGAACATTTTTTTTCTAGATTAGTTAATTAGCAGTTTCAAAAAGCCCAATTATTCCTTTTTTTTGGTTTTAAAGCTGTCCCCAAAGTGTTGCTTTATTACCCAAAAATTTTCCTGTATTTAGACCAACGATCCACCGTGATGTCATTAAAAATAAAAATGATATCTATCAACTTAGTCATAATTGTTAATAGACTTCTTCTACTTCTTCTATGGCGCGACGAACCCGATTTGGATTTGGCACGGAGTTTTGCTTTTACTGCAAAACCGACACCGTTGCTGCCCTGTTTTTCGCCACTGTTATAGCGCCATAGAGTTTCTTCCTATCCTGAAAAATTTCGCTTCCTGCCCAACGAGTCTCCTGCATCGCCACCACATCTACTTTGCTGTCATATAGTACTTGTCGAAGTTCCTCTAGTGCACCCCTTAAGAAGCGTGCGTACATTCCAGGTGCAGATGCATAGATCGTTGTCCTTGCCAGGTCGATTATCAGGGTTTTTATCCGAGGCTTTTTTGATATTTTGGTAGTCATGGGGTTTGAAATGGAAATAACG
The DNA here is from genome assembly GCA_037043745.1 of Chymomyza amoena. Taxonomy (NCBI): domain Eukaryota; kingdom Metazoa; phylum Arthropoda; class Insecta; order Diptera; family Drosophilidae; genus Chymomyza; species Chymomyza amoena. Next base: position 108,956 of record JBAMAX010003694.1, read on the forward strand.
GCTGACTGGGCCTTCGACGAAGGTGCGCCATTTGAATGTGGTGCGCCATTTGAATGTGGTCGATGGAAATATTGAATAACTTGAACAATTCTCAATCGATTTTGAAAAACTATTTATTTTTATAAAATCAGAAGCTTTAAAATTTTTTCCATTCAGTTGCCAAAAACAACGTCAATCAAATGACCTCCTTTATTGCGGATACAAAATTCAGCTCTTTTTCTGGCATTTTCCATGACATTTGCCAGCATCTCGGGTGATATCGCAGTAATTTCGGCTCGAATATTGTCCTTAAGCTCGTCTAAAGTCTTCGGATTGTTGGCATACACTTTGCTTTTTAAAAATCCCCACAAAAAAAGTCCCGTGCCGTTAAATCGGGCGATCTCGGTGGCCAGTCAATATCCCCCCTTTCGATACCACACGTCCTGGGAACTTTTGACGCAAGAAGTTCATCGTTGATTTCGCGGTGTGACATGTCGCGCCGTCTTGTTGAAACCAAAAGCCTTTAAGACCTTTTTCACGCATTTCTGGTAAAACAGAGTGTGCCAACATCCATCGATACCGATCCCCATTGACAGTTTCCCCAACTCTGAAGAAGAACGGACCGATGATGGTTTTTGAGCAGACACCGGCCCAAACAGTCACTTTCTGATTATGCAGTGGAGTTTGATGGATAGTATGAGGATTTTCTTTCCCCCAAATTCGCTCCCAAAAATCGGGATCCGATTCACTCACTCGAATAACGTTATGGCGTAAGCCACACGTCGCGGATTGTCTGTTTCCAATAATCTTTGGGTTAACTGCACTTTATATGGAAACATATCCAGATCATCTTTCAGAATCCTCCTCAAAGTAGTTCCACTGATGTTCAGTTGCTGAGACCGGCGGCGGTACGAGACAGAAGGCTTCTCTGCAACACTCCGTTAACCAGCTTCAATATTTTCATTTGATCGTCGAGGACGTGGTTGATTTGAATGTGGACGGTCCGCTACAGACCCGTGATTCTCGAAATTTGAAGCTAAGCGACGAATAGTGTCACTTTTAGGCGCAGAACGACCGCGATACTTTTGACGATACGCACGCTGTGTTGCAACAACTGAACGATTACATTTAATGAACATTGTCACTATTTCCGCGCGTTCTTTGGGCGTGAATCGATTCATGGTTAAAATTGTAATGCAATAACCTTTCCAAAATGTGTTCGACGACGTCAATCGGTTGAAATCTGTCAAAGTTATTCAATATTTCCATCGACCACATTCAAATGACGCACCCTGTACCTTGCATGGTAGTAGATGTCCACCTACGCTTCCATGCAAAACGTCCTCAAACGCAGATCGCCTGAGGGGTCGCCTCTCACATTAGCTCACTCCTGGAAAGGGGTATCCAGGGGCTAACCAGAGGCTACCTATCGTAAAACTTGGATCAGCCAGTTAGGAAATCGTCGCTGGTCACTCCCGTGTGGCAATCAGACAACTTTCCGCGCAAGTGCACTTCAAAGACCGACCCCACCCTATACGTTAATAGACTATTGCTCAGAATATTCCGACAAAGTTTTTTTTTAATTTATGAAATTGCATTTCTTCCTGGAGTCCTACTCGGTTTAACTGATTCTATCACACTTCTTAATATAGCTCTTAACTGTAGATAAAACTCCGGACCCCTCCCCCTGCCACTACAGGGGCTATTTGGGTCATATTAGTGCTTAAAATTCTTCACCAAAGAAGGGTTTATATACCCATAATCGTCAGTATTTAGCATGTGGGAAAATATAAGAACTTGTAGCTTTTGGTATTTTAATACTTTGCCAATTTTTTGCGCGTCTAAACGCTCAGAGATAGATGAGACGGGTCTATCTAAATGTGCTGCTAATGATGACAGTCAGTATACACCCGCAAAACACACACCAAACACACCCACCTTGGTTGAACCCCGAAAGTAAGCAAAACGGTGTTAGATATTCAAATAAGCTTGACATACAGCCAAAGGTCGGGGATTGAGATCCTTTAACGTGCCTTGCTATGTTGTTGGGTTAATTTGAAAACGTGCGATAAGAAATTCAATTTTTTTGGTCTTTCTTACTATTTTGTTGTTGTTCTTGGGTTATTTCGAAGGCTGTCTGTGCTGTCAAACTAGTTTGGTTGCTGCTCTCTTTGGCCATTTTGCCATTTTGGCAATCAGCATCAGGCAAACAAATTCCCCATTGGGAAGGCAGCGCAGCACCATGTCAACTTGGCAGCGGAGTACAAGGATGTGTTTGTTTTTTTTTTTTACACACATTGTTGTTCTAGTAATTTTCTTTTTTCTTCAACTTCTCCACAGACTCGAACGCAGGCACAGGAAAAACAAAACAAATACGCCGCCATTTTGGCTTGTCTGGAAGCAGCAGCTGCTAGAAGCGCATTAAATCCTTAAGCACACATTATTATTCAATCAGATATGAAGTTTTATTTATTTTTTTCCCTACTTGTTTTTTTTTTTTTGTACCTGAGGAGAGCTGAACAATGCGTTTCATTTTGGACTGCACATAACGCTTTGCCTTCATCATATAGAGATGGAGTTTGCATATGGGTAATGTCGCCATGTTTATCCTGAGGGCTGTACCTAATGACATTAAAATTGTTTTTGTCTCCGCCCATTTCAATTTGAACACGTTAAATAAATTAATGCCAATGGGCCTAGAGACCCAGGAGCCGCCCTAAGCTCCCTAGACGCTGTTCAATGTATTAAGTAGAAATAATATGCTTGATTTAAAAGGCAGCCTCAGGCAAGGCAGCTGATAAAGATTTAAATTTCTTTGGTAAAGATTTACAAGATGAAAAATTTGAAAAATCGCTAAATTCAATTTAGATTTCATGTCAGCTAAAAGAAGTTTTAAAAAGATGGGATTATTTAAGTTTACTGTTTAATTTGGGTCAATGCCCGAAAATTTTTCAATCTATGACACTTCAATGCCTTTGTTTACCAAATCTGCTAGAAGAATCTTTGTGGTATTGTGACTATCTAATCCTGAGATATTCTGTGATGAAGTCACGTGACTTCATTTAGTCTTTTTAAATACTTTTGAACACAAAAACTAGAATTTTTTAAACAATTTTGGACTGATACACTGATACTAAAAAGTTCAGTTTTTAATGTGGAGACATTGAGAACGCAGTTGATTTTCTAACTGAAAATATATATACAGCTGCTATTGCTTCAACGCCGCCTAATCCTGAGTCACGTCCCATTAGTTATGGTATTGTTCTCACGAGGCAGGCTAAAGAGCTAATCAGAAGAAAGAGGTGCCTCCGAGGAAGAGCAATTCGATCTCAAGCTCCTCGGGACCGAATTTTGTGAAACCGAGCGGCAAGACAGCTACGTAACCTCTTAAGGGAACTCAGAAGTGATTTCTTCGAACAAAAACAGGCTTCCATGGACTCCACCGTCTATGCGAACTACTCTCTATGGAAGTGCACAAAATCGCTTAAACGACAAAACTTAGACAGGTTCTTGTACGATGTCCTGGTGGTGAACTTGCTAAAAACGAAAGGGAACAGGCTAATGCTTTCGGATACCATCTAGACGATCGTTACAGTCCTTATGAATTTGCAACGATAGAGCAGAGTAGGGAGACCCTCCAGAATCTTCAGACCCCACTGCAGATATCCCCGCCTATTAACCCTAAAAGGATTGAAGAATTAACTGAAGCGATCCAATTATTGCCGAAAAATTAAGCTCCGGGTATTGATGGGATTTGCAATGCTACATTGAAGGCCTTGCCTACAAGAGCGCCCCTTTATTAGGTATTAATTTGTATTGCTATTATTAGGCTCCAAGTCTACCCAAAGCAATTGAAACTAGCTGCGATTCTTATGATTCACAAGCCAGGCAACCAGAAACTGATTCTGAGTCAAATCGGCCAATAAGTCTTTTACCCTCCCTGTCTAAATTATGGGAGAGGACTATTGCGAATCGGTTTTCTGCCATTATAAGTGAATGCAATATCTGGCCGGATCACCAATTCGGCTTTCGAGAGGGACACGGCACTGTAGAACAGTTCCACAGATTGGTGAAGCACATCATGCAGGCTTTTGACCTCCTGGTGTTCTCCAACGTTGTCTTCATAGACATGCAGCAAGCATTCGATAGGGTGTGGCACGATGGTCTACTGTGCAAAGTTAAAAACCTTTTGACTGCACCATACTATGGTCTTATAAGGTCATATCTCGAAAAACGAGAGTTTAAGGTCAAGGTAAGTGACATTAACTCGTCCACTTATATTATGAGAGCAGGAGGTCCGCAAGGCAGTGTGTTGGGTCCGCTGCCCCCATTTAAGCTATTTGCACGAAAACATTCTTTTTTTTTTGGAATGAAATTATTGTAGAGTCCTGGCATTCGCCTTAAATAACTTGTTTGCAAAATTTTAGCGATTTTCTCGGCAATTGGAAAATTCTCGAATGACTTAAATAAATAATTGAATTATCATTCATGGTGATTTGTTTATGATAAAATAAATCTATTTTAAAATCGAAAGACAAAAGATTTATACTCAGTAATTTTTAGTTTAGAGTTAAAAATTTTGTCAAAATGAGATGTGTCCACAGAAGCTAGTGTGCCTGTCAGTGTATGGTTTGCAGGAAATCTGAATAAGGAGAAAAAGGTATCCTAAATAAATACCATTTAAAAAATAAAAACATTTCCCTTGGGAAATATGGATGTTAAGACACGCCCATAAGCCCATCGCTTATAAGGTCAAAGTTGGAACTGTAAGAAACAAATTTTTTAAGATATTGAAGATGAATTAATTGTATTAAGTTAATATAAAAATCATCGGTTCAGTAAAACTTCCGATATTGCAATAAAATGAAGACATTTTTTATTATATTAAATTCGAAAATGTTTTTCTTGCATTATTTCAAATATTCCAAATATTTTATATGGTTACAATAAGAATCGCTGAGAAAGTTAATAATTTTTTACAGCAGGTGTTGAACTTAAAATTTGAAATACATAGCTCTGCTTAAATCTTGGTTAGAAAGACCTTAGAAGTAAATACTATCCATAAGTAAAAAATTATCCCTTCTAGATGCAGTATTGTTGGCATTTTGTATTATTCTAAGTCAGCATTATCCAACAGGGTTTCCAAAAATATCTTCAACCCCCACAGCTGTTTAGTTTTTCAATTCCAATGATAAGTTAAAGCTTCTCACATATTTCCATGTCAACTTTTACAATATGTGTTTGTTTCCGCCCCTCACATTTACGATGCCTTCAACACTTTTAAAAACTCCTAAAAATGGTTACAAAACTTTATAGTATTTTTTTTATGGTGCTGTGGTTCAAGATCTTTGTTTAATAACTTCATTACTTTATTTTAATACATTTTGAAAATACCCGCGAAAATGGATCGCATATTCAAAGTAATTGCAAAGCGGGAAGAGCACCAGTTACTGTCAATGTCATCGTCACATCATCAGGGGGCTGAGCACGAACTGAGCCCAGCTCCGGAGGAACACTTGGCCAACTATTTATAACTTTGGCTTGGTCGTAAAATTTATGTGCATCGTAAAAGCAGCAAATCGAGGCGAGGCACTGGCAAAATGTTATGAAATCAAATTTACACACAAAGCGTCCCTAATGAGGCGGCTGACTGGGGGACAGACAGTAACTGTAACCGGGTCTGTAAGTGTAACTTTAACCATTAGATGAAAGCAACAAAATCAGGAGCAGCTAGTCAGCTAGTCAGGCTGTGAGGACATCACTTCACTGACATGTCCGCGTCCGCATCGGGCTCAGTAGTTTCTGGGTTTCTGGGAGTATGCGATGTCTCGCCTGAAAATTGTTTAATTACGCGCGCGTTTAATTAGCTGAGCGCGAAGGGTGCTTAAATTGTAACAGCGTTGACCTAATTGAGTAATAATTAAAATTAAGTGCATGCTAAATTGTTATTAATTATTAAAATGCACGCTTTCCTTTCGTAGGGCAGGCAAAAGCCAACCAACATTGATTGCGTTTCCATTGCCAGCACTTCGTCTTCATACTCCGTCGATTTTTTTCATTTCTTACAACATTTGATTCTACGTATTACACTGTGCAACAAAGAAAATATATTTTTGAAGGCAGTAAGATTTCTATTGGAAATGATAGTATGCTGGTTGAGCATTGTAAAACCTTTTAAAAATGTTGCTTTCTTATAAGAAATTTAAAGGTACACTAAAAAAGGGAGTTTGAAGTTCGAATCAATTCAAAACTAAATGGGTTCGCTCAATAATTTAGAAACATTTGTATTTGTCGATTTCTCTCAAATAAATGTGTTACTCACAGTACCGACTAGAGGAAGGGGACTTTTTCCTCTGGCTCGGAGCTCTCGGTGGGGCCCGGCCTCGAGAGTCATTCGGGAAGAATCGAGTCTCAGGATTGGCAATTTTGAGTCAAACTCAAAAGGATCTTCTTCCCCGCTAATTATTCGAATTATTCTGAGTTAATAAGAAAACTCGACTTTGATGATATATAAATATATCAGCTAAAGCACGGAAGGCGAAATTCTAATCATCTTGACGTTTATTGTGAAACATATGTAAGGCTAATTTAGTAAATAAAAAATTCAAACTTTTGAGCTGCTTTTTTTAGATCTGCATTGGAGTTTTATGAAATGCATTATTATGATTTTATCAAATCATCAATCTCAGAAACCCTTTCTGTACTTTTTTCATGAATTAAGAAAAATTGATAGGGGCCCGGTTCCGTGATTTTTCCCGGGGCCCGGATATTCTCTCTACTTTCCTGGTTAACTCAAGTCACAGCATTACGACTAAATATTCTAACAACGAAATACGCTTTGAGAATATAACTATAAGCGTTCCCAAATTACGAATTATGTCTTAAAAGGTAGATCTGAAATTCTTTTTAAAATCGTTTAAAAAATTCCCAAATTGGGTAATTCTTGCTCTCTACAATATAAAAATTCCCCCTGGCGTATTTTTGATTTCTCATGTTTCTAAGACAAAATGTTGATCGATAGTTTCGGATTTTTTTATCAGCGCCGTAGTTTTAAAATTATATAAAACATAGAAAAGGAGACATCGCAGGCGACCAAAAGAAATTATTATTTTCGGATTCGATATTTCGCGGTGGATACCGCTGTATTATACTGCTCCCATATGGGAAAGTTGAGGAAAGTGGAGAAAGTTCGGTAAAAATCAGGGGCGGATCCAGGTTTTTGGTAAGGGGGATCCAGAGAAATCTGTCCAGAGAAATCCATCTTTTATAATTTTTATTATTATTATTCAGCCCGGATATGTGAGCGCGCGCCTTGAAACTCGGTTAATACGTCAATGTCAATACGTTATTACGAGTTACAACAGCAACTCCAGAACGTTCATTTTCAACCTTGAGAAGACTCAAAAGTTATTTGAGGAATACGATGGGACAAGAGCGCCTTAATGGTCTAGCTGCTTTGAATATCCATAACCGGATTGATTTGACTGAAGACCAAATTCTGAAAGAATTTTTCAAAAAGCCTCGAAAATTCAAAAACGATTAATTATGGGGGGGGGGGGTCCGAACCCGAAAACCCCCGTGAATCCGCCACTGGTAAAAATAGTTCGTAGATTTGTTGGAGTGACAGAAAAAATATTCGTTTTTTAAATGAGAAAGATATGTCCTTCAGGGCGTGATTTGCAGATTATATCCTAGCAGAAAATGCCAAAATCACGATTTTCGAATTTTTTTTTTGGAGCGAAACCGAAAGTGTAAAAAATTAGAAAACCGTCTTAAAATAGCATCGCACTTTATTATAATTTTTTTTTTTTGTAGAAGAAATAAATAATTGAAATGGCCTGCAATGCTTTGGTCGATTTTCACTGCCTTCAGCATTTCCAAAAAATCATCTGAACTGGGAATTGGTTTACGGGGATTTGTTCTCAGCAATTTGACATAAGAACAGTTGAAATCCCAACTGAGATTATGTTCAAAAAAATGATTTGGCTCTTTTCGACTCTTTCAGAGATGTAAAAATATACACATTTTAAAATCCTTTGGTATTTGAAACCAACTTCACAGCTACTTTTCACCATCTGGTCACTCTTATTTTGATAACATTAAGTACATCATTCGTCGAAACGGCGACGAACATTTTTTGCTGAATCTTCAGTCTGAATTAATTTAAAAGCAATTTTTGTATTTTTCACCACAACGAGCTGCCGAATTCACCCCACATCATCTTTTTCGAAACAAAGTAGAGTCATTTTGATGGGTTGAAAAAATCGAAATAAGCCATTTAGTATTTTTTTAGTATTGATTCCAAATAATATTATGGATATACTTACATTTTGATTTTAAATATTGCAATTTTACATTGAAAATCACTTTCAAAAAAACATGTTTTTGTGGAAATATTCTTTTTTTTATAAAGTAATTCAAAATTTTTTTTAATTTCTCAATAAAATTTTTCTCAAAATAAAGCACAATTGCAAATACCAATAAAGGTTTTATGTATTTAGTCCCAATAACTATTTGGGTAGTATTTTTAAGAATGGCATAATGGGAAGACAATATAAGAGGAAGAAGTAGAAATTATCGCAAATGATAGTACAAATTGAAAAAATTTTAAATTCAGAAAATTACATTAGTAAAAAAAAATGGCTTATGGTAGTCCAGTTTAATATTAGATACAAATGTTTCCGATCAAAATCTTGTAAACTTGCCCTAAGAACTTGAACAAATATTGCAATTATAAATTTTGAAATATTTTTGGAAAAAAAACAAAGATGTGCACATATTTTGCAAACACCTTAACATTTTTTTTTTTAAAAACCACGATCGAACTCAAAGTAATTTCGACCACTTAAAGCACTTAAACAAAGATCTAAATTTTTCATTTAGGCAGATCAAGAGTTTGGCCCTCAACACTTAAAATGCTTTTACTGCACTCAGCTATATACTTCTACCCACAATTGGAATCATCATGTCAGCCGTCTTCAGTTTCTTTGCTGGTTAGTGTTATTTCAGCTACTCCCTTTTCGCTGGTATCTGGCAGCTAGTTTCAGTTGTATGTCTGGCCAGAGCGTGATAATTTGTTGCAAGTGTTGCCAATTTCCAAGGAAAACATTTTGCCCGCGATTGTTGGCTAAAAGTTATGGTCTACCAGGCCAAATTAGAATTGCATTTTCACTTGGCTATGAGGGTGCAATAATTTACACTTTGCGCTATAAACATTAGTTGTTGACAGTTTGTGATGCGAAACTAATTCTTCGGGTTGTTTTATTTTAAGAGCTACACTTGCCAGATACTAATACTTCTGCAGATGGGGAGTTGAAATGTGAAATAAATGCTTCGGGTTTAAAACAAAATTGAAGCCATTTATCCTGACAATGGGTAGATACCAATTCGCATCATATATAAACAACTTTTATTTCAATTGTTCACAATTTGATGGGGTGCAACAAAATTTCTAAATGCCTTTGCAGTCAGTATTTATAGGGGTCAAGCGAAAGGGCAACAAAATTTCTTAGAAATAATTTTGTATTTAATTTAAATTAATTTTCTTTACAAGGTTATAATATTTAGGAAATATTTGGGCTTAGAAAACGAATGAAATAAAATCGATTTAATTAAACCAACAGATAGCC